>CM043016.1:79515962-79664787 GCA_023690525.1 Holotrichia oblita | reverse complement strand
TGCACACATCTTCCATTAAATTTGTAACAGTTAGTGCATTATATGTAAAATGTCGCTCCACTGTTGCCACCAAGGATTACAAATTTGAAAAACCCACTTTATATTAGTGGCGAAACAGTTTAGTAGATTTTGCATTTTTATCTTATTTTATAATTTTGTTCTTATATATTTTTATATTTCACTGCCATGACGCGGTCAAAATCCGAAGCGCTGATAATAGTGACTCAACCATCGAAGCCTCGGATATCATTAACGTCCTAGGTTGTAGAATATAAAAATGGCAATCAGAAAAAAACCCAAGGTTAGATACAAAAACTTCTGCGAAAATAACTGTAACTACTCTTCCAGCAAATTTCCATGTAATTGCGACGATTCCGTCCGTGTCAACCGCAGACATACACTTCCAAGAAACCACTTACCGATCTCATTCAATGTATCGTCAGATCTAGCAAACACTTTACTATTATTTAAAGAAAATTGTACCAACGATTGTATATTTAAACTGAAAAAAAGTTCTATTGGATTTACTTTTATATTTTTTCACCAAAATAACGCCTGGGAAAATATATACTTTTCTGAGAAAGAAAATCGTTTTCAAATAAACGGGATATATAAACAAATTAAATTTCTGTCTAACAGAAAAAGCCCTACGCATGAAAACGTTTTACCGTCATGGAAAATCTCGCTCAGTTCACCTAATATAATTGTTCTGCAGTATATGTTGATTTCGTGTTGGAAATCATTGCAAAATTTAAAACTAAGTAGTATACACTCCATATAAATTTGTCTAAAGATTTGAGCGCAGTTTTCTTCGACTATTGTTTCTTTATATTTAAGAGGACGTTTCAACATAAAAAATTTCGTAACAGCCAAGCAGGCGAGAAATCACAACTCCGTTAGAATATAGATGTCACTATCAGCATTAATATCAATGAAAAATATAGCAAAATACGACATTTATTTTAGAAAATCCGTAAATTGCGAAAAACTATAAATGTACCACAAAATTATTATTTTGTATTAATTATGGGCAATTGTCATTCTCAATAACAAATATATCTTGATTGTATTATGAGGTAATATTTTTTGTTAAGATACAAATATAGGTAATTTACAATTCGCGCTTTACGATTGAACTTTTGTTGGCTTGGTAATAGTGCAATAGTAACTCTCTTCTTATATCTGCTTGTCCTTTTTTTCGATGGCAACGTTGCAAAGTGACTTTAAGTTTGAAATGCTTTTCCAGTATCATATTTTTAAGCCTCATTCATGCTAGTCAACTCGGCCGAGTGATAGACTACAAGCCATTAGCACTCAAATAATACGTGTAAACATTCACTGGTGCTAGCTTGAACTAACAACTGCTAGTCAATCACCTCGGCCGAGTTGACTAGCATATATAAATGGGCCATGAGCCTTTAAGGCTCATTTATACATGCTAGTCAACTCGGCCGATGTAATTGACTAGCAAGCCACTGGCACTTAAATAATACGTGTAAACATTCACTGGTGCTAGTTCAAGCTAGCACCAGTGAATGTTTACACGTATTATTTGAGTAGCATGATGCTGTAATCTATAGTAAAATTCCATTACTAACAAAAATATCCCATCTTTTTTGCATGTTTCTACGAAATTTTTGGTCATTTTGTAAGTACAGCGTTTTCCTAACCTAAAAGATAAACAATATAATAATAATAATAATAATAATAATAAAGGACTTTATTTCATCATACCAAAAAGAAACTTACAATAGATGATGCAAACATGTATAATATAATCAGAAATAGTGTGAAATTCAAGTTAACCTGTTTTTCAATTTAACCCTTTGAACAACTTTCAAAACTATAATATATGAATTTTAAATGTCAAATTGAATAGTCACATCTTATGAAATTACTATACTACTGGAAATTTGGCAACACCTAATATAATTTTCATAAAAACAATACTAATACATAATCATTATATAATTTAAAATTTGATTTCTTTACTTTAATTATTTAGTAAGCAGTGTGTGGTATAAATATAAATGATATTTTTCTATATTATTTGAGCTAATTTTAAGTAGTAATATATAGAATGTCCAAATTAGTTCTTTATTATTTTAAAAAGTACCTATATTATTTTTATATGAAACTGCTTTTATTTCTGTTACATAGACATAAATGACAAATTATAGCAAGTAAAATAATAGGTTGCTTTGCAGCGCCATCGCGAGAACGATTGCCAAAGTGCTTGAAGCTCTATGATTTTGTTTATAAAAAAAATGGCCGTCTAAAATAATGATTAGTTTTTCGAAGCTTTATCGAGAACGCAAGCATATTTTTAATTTATTATAATACATTTCATCATATATTTCGTAATAGACAAATAATTTATTGTTCTCAATGGGGTGTCGCAACTAAGCAACAAATTTTGAACAAAATGAGTTTTTAGAAATTTAATTTCAACGTTTAGCAACGCCGAAGCTATGCATTTCTAATTTGTTATCGGCTGAGTGCTCCCTGCCATATCATAGCGGCCTCTTAAACGATGACTACAGACGCGTTTATGAACTCAGGATTTATTATTTATCATACGCAATGCTTGTGTATTAATTTATAAATGTTACTTCATTTAATTTAATGCCATTTGATAACAGGAAACCAACAAATCCAGAAAGTATGAATATTATCTACAAAAAATATATTTTACCGAAATTTTAAAATATAAACAAGTGACGTTTCTTTTCTATTGCTCTCTGAGCAAAATATAACAGTACTCCTTTGTGGATACACTCCATCGACTTTAAAAGATAGGTATTTAGGGAAGCTGAGCTGTACTTTCGAAACTGACAGTTAAAGATGGTTATAGTGACCAGACCTGCTACGCATAATCCAATTTAGTAATTATGAAAGTAAAAGATAGCGTTTGTAGTAACTGATCGGTTTGAAAAAATCATGAAAATTGTACACCGAAGCCTAGTCTACTCAACTCAGCATCGAAAATATCTCACCGTTTATACCACAGAGTGTAAGTAACAAGAGACGATTTATTGATATTTAATTTAAATTTGTACTTTGTACAGAAGCCTTCAATGTATTGAATATTTTCTTGTAAGGTCAAAACGTCATTACACCTACTAATAGCTTACAAATTTGGAGATTATCTACATACACAAGCATAGACTAAACTTCAACCCTGTAGGACACCTGAGAATGGAAAGAAGTTGAAAGATTTATCGCCACTGTAATGGACGTTGTTACTGACTAAATAAAAGTCATTTAGCTGTAAGAAGACAAACCCCAAACCAAAGTTAGAGAATTTACGAATTAGATTTACATGACCGACAGTATCGAAAGCGTTACTAAAACCAGTATATACAACCTCGACTTGCTCTTGTTTATCCTAATCTTGATAACTGTAGTGGTTACCGTTGAATGTCTGCATACGAAACCATGACGATAAGGTGAAACGAATGATCTAGTGTTTCCATGTAAGTTCAAACAAACAACATTCTCATATATTTTAGTAAAATTCGATAGGGTGGATATAGATCTCTAATTATTAATTTCAATTTTTACCTGCCATAAATGAGAGAAAGTAGATGCGTTTATGATATAATAATAATAAATTGTTATAGCTAGAAGTTTGGCGAAAGCCGTCCCAAGCTCATGCAAAATAAAAGATGAACCGCGAATTGAATTGAATGAACCGTGTCTGGAAGTCTTATATCACAATTTGAACTATTTCAAATTAAGTAAGTTATATAAACATTAAAGTATAGTGTATTTAGGACAAATCCATTACCTGTTGTTGAAATAAGGAAGATTAAAATCACCGATAATAATAATTCATTTATGTGAAATAAATACTTCAAAACAGTCACTTAACACCCAAAAATGTGAAAATACTTGGAATACATACCTATATTACTATTATTATATATTTAAACATACATACATGCTTTATTCATACTGATAGGTAATAAAATTTCGCTTTCAACTAACCTGTAAAAATGTAGTGTTACAATTTGAAAAAATGGAGATTTTCGCAATTCAATTGTTTCAAAAAGACACTGATATCTAAAACACTCTGTATAACGTATTTAAGTCTACATCTGTTTATTGTCATCACAGAAGATGCTTCTAACGTTATGTTAAGTTTTATAACGTTCCTTTTTTCCGTTACCGAAATAATGGCATACTTCTGAAGATAGCTAAATGTCAAAATTTTCAATCAAATGTAAATATCTTGCAAAAAAATGAAAATAACTGAATATTATCTTGTATAAAGTTGTCTTAAAATTCCTCAGGCAATTCAAAAATGTGATAATATATAGGATGTTCTATTTAAAAATGTAAAGTTACTGGTGGTTACGGTCAAACTAAACACCCTGTATATCGTAGAATAATTTTACAATATAAATTTCATAAAACTAAACAACTTTCGTATATAAATATTTGCTGCATTTTGCATAACAAAGGAGATATGGAAGAATATCGCACTATTATTACACCCTGTATACAGATCGTTGCATCGCAAGTGCCGTCAAACGCTCGCTCCGATTGACGTGTTACTTCGTTAAGTAGGTCTTAGCGTTGTAGTATGTATGTACGTGCATAGCTGCGCCGGTCGTATGAATTATACGTAATGTAGGTAGACACATAATATATGATAAAATTTTCTTCAACGTGCACAATGTGCCCGCTGTTTTTATCCTCATAAAAACTAAATATGTAGTTATAACAAGAATAGCAAACTTGTGCACAGAATATGAATTGTAAAGAAGATTTTTATGACGAATGAAAAATGTAAAATATTAAAGCAATGTGGAGAATAGTAATACTATGTATTATCACAACAATTCACAGTAAAATAATGAAATTTAAATTCTTATTAATTAGTAGCTAAATAAAAAATGAATATTCTCATATTTGCAGGAATAAATGTTAAAAAAATATGCATATGTTACAACAGAAGGAATCTATTATTAGTCATAAATTATTATTTTATAAGTTAACATAAAAGCGACCACTTTTCTAATGCATTAAATGCTCGAAACGTCTTCCGGTCGCCTCAAAGCAATATGCTAAACGATCGTAGAAGCCTCGTTGCGCATTCTGTAAAATTGCTGAAGGAATGTCATCAAAAGTGTTAATAATTTTTTGTTGCAATTCTGCCAAATTGTTTGGTCTATCGTTTTCAAATGTATAGATCTTAGTTTTTATGTATCCCCATAAGAAAAAGTCATTAGGGGAGAGATCTGGTGATTTAGGTGGCCAGCGAATAGTTCCCCAGGTACTTAGAACACGGTTTGGAAATACATTATGAAGATATTCCCGTACAACTCTACTATTATGAGCGGGACACCCATCCTGTTGAAACCATATGTTATCCAAGTTGAGCGCCAATTCGTGGAGGCGTGGGATAATTCGATTCTGGAGCAAGTTAAGATACTTCCCGCCTATTAAATTGCCATCTATAAAAAATGGTCCAATTTTATGCTCTCCAAGTAATCCCGCCCATACGTTTAATTTTTGGAGATACTGAGTTCTAGCATTGTATGTTAGGTGCGGGTTTTCTCTTGCCCAGTGTCGAGGTACAGCGGGATTATGTCTTCCGTGCAACGGGAAAGTACTTTCATCCGTAAATAATATATTTGCAATAAAATTTGCGTTTTGATTGCAAATATGCATCATATTTTCGAAAAATTCCATTCTCTGTTCTTCATCTTCGGGAAATATTTCATTTGTTTTCTGTAATCTGTAGGCATGGTATTTATTTTTCTTTAAAACACGGCATACTGTGCTTTTAGAAATATCCAGCTGCTCACTAATACCCAATGAAGATATTTTCGGGTTCTGTTCGACACTGGCACAAATTAAAAGATTTCTTTCGTCTTGGCGAAGAAATGGCTGCCTATTACGTTTGTACTTGTTCGGCATAATACAGCCCAATCTTTCCAAATTATTTATTATTCGCTGAATTGTTTTTAGAGCGGGTCGTGATTGATAATTCTCATAAAAGCGCTCTATTATTTGCCTTAAGGGTATTTCCTGATGATACCACTTAATAATTTGTTTTCTTTGAACTAAATTATAAACATCCATTATTTTTATAACATATAAATACCAAACTAACAAACTAAATAAATACTTATGTATGTATCTTACACTAAACTCTGCAGAAAACCTAATAGAAACGACGACAAAACACCAACTAAACGAATATGTTTAGCAAAAATGCTTGAAGAATGAGACAATTAACAGATTAGGATATAATAAGAAAATGCAAATGAAAAGAATATTGTTTCAACGAGAATAATAAAAAAATGAAAATGTAATAAAATATCGCAAAGCGCTAGAACATATGAGACAACTACCTTCTACAATGCCTAACTGGAGACTGCAAATATCCAAATATTCATACGTATTCTCTGCAACATGTAACGGCGCCGGCGCGGCATATGGACTTAACTAAGACATACCGTTCAACTATCGATATAATATTTTGACGGCACTTGCGATGCAACGATCTGTATACAAAATATGTCTCCTTTGTTGATTAACATATTGGACTATTATAGATCTCCGGGAGAGTCTTTGTTCGACATTTCATTGTTATTCCTTAATTCTGCACGGTATACTTCATTCCATTTGTTTAATCTAAAACTTCCACGAATGTTCACTGCAGTTTATAAAATCTTTCGGATTGCGACTCTCTAGCAAACTTCCTTACTTTGTCACTCAATTTTACCTTAATTCATATATGTATATTTCTATAGTGATAGTATGCCATGTTGCTAGATAACAACGTGGCGTCCAATTACAAACATCATCGGTTTCTTCTCCGTTGTTGTGCTTCTTGTTCAAAGGTTGTCTCGACGCAACTTTATTCTTTTACTTTCAAACGTTCATTCTACAAATTATAAGTTGGTAAGCAATATTTGAGTAGGTCAGCTAACTCTAGGAGTAGTTTTGTGATTATAATAGTTGCTTTATCAATTCTATGTTTTCTTCTACTAGTTTGTTAGTGAAACATAGTTCTACATCGAAGCTATTCTATGTCATCGCGTGTTGAACTATTTCTGAACTATTTCGACCAAATGTTTACAAATTTTAACTTGTTACCCGTCCCGCACATAATTTATAGTTGGTTTTTTAGATACATTAACATTAACATTAATTAATCCAAATCAGACCATCGCAGCGAAAGATAACACAAGTAAGTGATATGTTCAAAAATATGCACTCACTAATATTTATAGCAAGTATATTTTCCTAACCCTGAAGCAATTGTATTGTCTACTTGTTCCTTTTTTCATACGGATTCCATCCAATTCTTTCAGAGATATATTACTACCAGTACTTTATTAATAGGTACTTGTTCTTGTATACCACTCATGTATTTTATACATAGTTCCAGATTAAAACACCAGTTGCAATTTATTATGTTGTATTATGTACAAAACTGAAAAATTATTCCTTGCCTTGCTTTCTTGTTGCCGACAAAATTAATAGGTATGAGTCTCGGAATAACGAATTACAGTGTATTATGGCGCTTATGGGAAAAGCAAGAACTTGCCGTGTTACTATAAATTACAGCTCACTTGTCAAATAAAAGTAAACGTTTCTCTAGCGTAGCATTCTTTTGTATTTAATCGTACAGTACTCGAAGTAACTTTATCTACTATTTTATTATTGAAAGAACATTGAAGAGGAACGAAATATTTGAATAATTTGCAGGTAAAGAACTGTTTTCTCGCCTAGTTCATATGTGATAATGAATTGATAATATTCAAGTAATTTCTCCTAAAGTTTGAATTTATTTTTTATGGAATACATTTCCTAATATGTTATGTATTGCACACTTTCTGTAATATATACGCAACAACGATATCAGAGAATCCAAAAAAGACAAACGTGGAACATATATAATTAGAACCGCCGTGTGGTAATTGTTAGACATTCACTTTTATTCCACTGTACCAGTGCGACCCAGATATAATATTTTATATATCTGTACACCTTTTTGCTGTGACATACATTACATTAACTGAGTTTAATTATATTTCGAATTACTGGAACAGTGTCACTATAACGTATGAACACTTTTAAACGCTATTACGATTAGAACCATATGTGTAAACTAATAATTACATATTCGTATAATAACTAAGCTCTTCATATCACTCTTATTAATATTTCATAATTAAATAATAATTAATTTCAAATAGTTTCTCTATTCGCTTCAATTTGGAATACTACAAATCTTAGTAGGAAGTACATCTAGCTGCTGAGTATGCATTCAAAGTACGGCATGCACTTGCAGACAAGCAGTTGTATCGACCAGGTAATAGGACCGACATAATTGTAATAGAAACGAACTATAATAATTAAGGATCGAACTGAAGAGGGTGCACTTACGACGAACATTACAAATAGCGAATAATGTTATACAGTAGAACATATAAATATAAATAATAAATATAAATAATATAAATATTATTTATATTTATAAATATTTTAGAAAATCTTCATTTAAATTCTTTAAATTCAATTTTTACATCGTTGAAAGAAATAACAAATAGATTAGCTCAAATCACTATAATCTCCACTAGAAAATGAGTTCAGTGTCGCTTTCATAATATTGAAAGATGTTATTTTGATTAAAACAGTATCAGTTTGATATGTACACATTTATCAAGAGTAATTATTTTGCAGTATCAATGGATTTTTCATCCATTAGGACATATTATAGCTATTTACCTAGAACATATCATTACTAACTCTTCATCATGGTTGTGACGACTCCAAGTTTTGATGTGGAATATGTGAAAATTTTCTACCGAAATTATTCTGTGAAGTATGACAGTATGGTCCTATGTAAACGTAGATAACCCGCCTCCTCGTCAAGTGTTCCAGTTCTACTTCCCTTGGAATTACTAGTTGGATTGTTTGGAGCTTTCTACTTAGATCTCGCACCCTGCTGGAATATCTAAAATCAGGAAAGCGACAGATTATTAATAGATCTTACGAATTTCCTCTAACAATAAATGATAAGAATTAAATGATAAAATGTATTCAATCGCTTAACGTATAGGGACTGTTCCAAGAAATCACAAAATGGATAACACCTGTTAAATATTTCAATCATTAGATATGTTTTCACAGTTCCTTCAATCAAGCTAATGCGACGTGAGTAATAGATGTATTTTGATACCGAAAACAACCCTTCTATATCTAGTGATTCTATATTAGCATTTTTAATATAATCTTCGAAATAACTTAACCAATCTTTAGACGCATCTTCATAACTTTGTCTTAATGTGATAAACTGAAAATATCTATCTAAAGCATTTTCAAATTTTTCTACTGAACACTCATTAACGTTGAATTACCATCATATTTTAAGTCCGCGATTTCTGCTATGAAACTATTAACAGTGTGTAACATTGTATTCCCGACGTAACGTAACTGTGATATTTTTAAAGCAAATGCATAACTACGAAATAATACTTACGGTCATGTCATTTAGATTGAAAGTTACTGAAGGTTTTATCACCACTTGCAGCTCATTAATACTTCCCAAACCCTCGCCACCGCCTGTTGGTGCTATTTGCCAGCTCGAGTGATTAATACTCAATTAAAAAGAGTGTTTCCGTGGTGGTGCAACTGATTTTCCCTCAAACTAGTCCATATGGTTTAGCGGTAACATAAATATCGCTCACAATTTTTCTTATAATAATAGTAGTATAGTACCAAGTTCGCCTTGTAGTACATACATACATGGCGAATGTATTACTCTAGCTAGGCATTTTGTACTAAAAAACTTTGCTTGCTCTGGATATGTCAATATCCTTGAAACGGTTTATGTATTAAGGTAAACAAAATAAAACTGTAAATTGCTACGATTTTATCCAATACAATGGGTGAACTAACTACAAGGATACAATACAGAAGTAGTTTAAATGTTTGGAAGATACAAAATTTGTCGTTTATAAAAATAAAGACGCAATAAAAGAACTTTTTTGACAGAATTAGAACACTGCGCTTCATCCTTAATTATACTAATAGATGGATATTTACTTCTTAGAAAGAGTTTCTAAAGTAGTTACGGATTTTCCAGTACAAATAATTAAATAAACAATAAAATTTATACGGGATTTTCGGTGCTTTAATAATAAAATTTTTATTTTCGATATATCGTCACAATTCTGACTTCTTCAGGAAATATTGATTAAAAAGAAATAGATTAACGTCTAGTTTGAAGTAATTCACAGAATTGCGACGAAATACAGAAAATACAGATTTTATTATTAAAGGACCGAAAAACCCGTAGAAATTTTATTGTTTAACAAAAAAAAACAATAATTAAATTAAATACTTTCATTTTACAATGATTGTATTATTATATTTTATGCATTCGTTTATCTGATCGATTGATAGATTACTATACCTTGTTTTTTTAATAAGAGAGACAAATTTAAAATCGCCCCCAAAATATAGACTTATTGGTCAGTTGCCAGTTATGCTTATACTGCTCAAATTTGCCAATTTTAGTGCCGCCATATTGAAAACATAGCTGCTTGAGTAAATATTTTTGTAAAGTATTTCCAATTTTTGTGTTTCTAGGATATTCAAGCAATAAAATTAGTTCTTTTTACTATTTGCTTATGATAATGGATTCATAACCTAGTGCAAGTGGCTTATCAACATCGCCTCCAAAAAAGCGTGCTACCTTGGTACGTGGATATTTTTTGTCGGTGCAGGAAAAGCAAGCTATATTAAACATCTATAAGAAAATTATTGGTGGTTGTCCTAGAAGAAAAAAAGACACAGGTAGCACTGGAAATATCAAATACTTTAGGTAGTATACTTAAATAAGCGTATATAAACTTCTCTGTATATGCATATATCTCATAATAACAATAGGTGTTTCAAGAACAAATTTTTACCGAATAAGTCATGCATATATAACCAAAGGGCTAATTTTTCCATCATCAAAACGATCAGGAAGAAAAAAAGTGCTATCTACATTTGACGATACTGTTAAATACTTGATACGACGAGTAGTACATAGTTTTTTTATGATGGAGAACCTCCTACACTAAACAAGGTTTTAAAGACATTAAAGGAAGATGAAAGTATGTATACCTTAAATGAGTCGTTCTATTTTATATAAATTAATGAGAATGTTTAATTTTAAGTAAACTTTGGTATTACATTATTCAAATGTTTATATACTATTTATTTATTCGCAAATGCTACTTCAACGTGGAGACATTGTTTATGTTTTATGATGATCCTTTTCGTCCGTGATCGTATTAATGTCCTATCGCATTATAATCATTTTCCTGTAATGTTAGTAGATTTTTTTTTTGTTACGTAACCTTTATTGTTAATGGTTAATTTTGTAAAATTTTATGATTTGACTTTATACTGTGTCTTCGAAATAGAATATTTCTTGAATTGTTTGGTTTACATAATTTCTACCCTTCGGCCCATCTGTTATTTTGAAATATATTCTTATTCGCAGTATACCTTTACCGTTTATTGCTATTCTAGGTTTAGCTACAGCATTCAAAACATAATAGATAGAAAATATGTTTTTGAATTATTAAGTATTGCAAACTACTTCATCATGTATTTTGTCGTCGTAGATAAATAATCATTTTTCAGATTAAATATCTTCTATTGTTTTTTCATAGTATTATATTTGACTTCGTCCCGTTTTCACGCACTATAGCGAATTACTTTATATGATATAATCACACTATACATATACGTATTGTATATATATATCGGAAAATATTTATTGACTTATTGAATGAACAATAATTTAATTATTAATAATAATTAATTTTAAATATGTATACTAATTGTTGTGCAAATTCAAGAGGGTTATAAGTGATACGTTAAGGTTTGAAATTATACATATATATTTCAATATATATACGCAGATATAAACTGTATCGATTATGCTGTTATCCTAAAGAGTTTTATAATAAATTAATCACAAAAAGAATAAATAAAATATATAACTCAGGTACAAAATCAAATAATAACATATACCACACTATACCATATACAAACAATTTAAGCGACACAATAAAACACGAATTAAAAAAATCAGACATTCACATAACTTTCATACCTATCAACAATAGACATTTATTCTCAAATGTAAAAACACCCATTAAACATGATAATCGAAGTAATGTCGTTTATAAATTAGATTGCAAAGATTGCAACAAATGTAATATCGGACAAACCAAACAATATTTAAAGAAACGAATTTATAATCATTAATACACTGTTACACATGTCACCGCTGAAACTGCTTTAAACACTGTAAAGAAGTAAAGATAGACGACATAATTTTGATTTTCAAAACATTAGAATTTTAAAAAAGGAAAATAATTATAAAAAAAAGTTTAATTTACGAAATGATATACATTAAAAAAGATGAAAACGCGGCAAATTTTAGAACAGATATTGATAATTTAAGCATTATTTATAATAATTTAATTCACGCCTGAATTTTATTAGTTTTAAGGTCTTGACTAAGTTTTTTGCCATGTTTTTCCCTAGTCCTTGAACAGAATTGTTAGAGAGTGGCAAAAAATAGATTGATATGTGAATAATTCAAATCATTTCAATTTCTATAGTTGGATTAAATCATTATTCCTTCATTATTACTTGTGAAAATAATTAAAATTCGATATATTAATGAATTCTTTGTTTTTCAGATAATTTTGTTGATAGGCATGGCAATTTATATGTCAAATGTATGTCAAATTACTAATAATATAAAATTATTAGTAATTTGACACATATTAAATGTAAATTTCTTCCACTGAAGAAGATATTTAAAACATCATAACATATTATTATATGTTATGGAATAAATTGGTATTTAATTATTTATTGTTTTATTGACCTCTAAGTGGATTTTTTTTTATTAATGTGGTGGGTGCTTAGTTGCAGTGACTCCGTAAACTTTATCGCTTGTCTGGCTATTACTGCAACTCTCGCGGTTAATCACTTTGCTCCCAACAGCGAATGGCAAGTCGATCCGGGATTAAACTCTCTGAAAAAAATGTCACCGTCCCTCCAGAGAATTGAACCCCGGCGCCTATCGGCGTCTCACAACAATAGTCAGCCGCCTAACCACTGCGGCCATCGAGCCGTTAAATAAAAAATACCCGTTAAATATAAATCAGGAATTAAAAGATAAGTACATAAAGGTCAGAAAATACATATATTAATTATAACATAATAGTGCTTAATCTCAAAAATCATTGAATAAATCCCTGAATATTAGAATTCATGTTAGTTAATTAAAATTTTCAAAAATTTCCTTAATTATAGGAGGATTAAATAAATTGGAGAAAATCGGTTTCTTCTCTGTTTAAGGTGGTGGAACCTAATGTGAGATTTTAATAAATAATTGAATTTACTGTTGATTATTATATTGAAACAAAATACAATAGACAAAATAACAATTTATTTAATAAATATGTTAATTATTAGAAAAATCTTGTAGACGTAGCGAATATTAGAGCGCTCGACAATCTTCAAGAGGCTGCTCATAATGGGCAAAATTTTTGCAAAACTATCGTGAACACTATAATATATTCCTATATTTGTATTATTCATTTTTGTTGAGCATGTATTTTTATTTGGTAAAATTTTCGTATTGTATGTGTATTGTTGTGTGTTGTGTATGATTCAATTTTGTTGAGAATTAATTTTTATTTGCAAGAATTTCATTTTATTCTAAATTGAAATTTATTTTGATTTCATTTACGCTAACGTTTTTTGTATTAACAATATATCAGTTATTTGTTTTGACTGTAAAAAAGATCCTTCTTGGGACGGATTTCTTGTGAGATTTCTCCATCAATAAAGGTGTATTACTCAATAAAATGAGTATTATTTTAATATTCAAATAAGCATGTTGTTATAATATACATTAAAAATTGTCTCTAATAAAAGTCTGGAAGACTAACAATAACTAAGAGAATACGCCTCTGAAATAATGTAGGAAAACTGACCATCATAAGTATAGTAGGGTTTAATAAAGGCCTATATTTTACCACTGAGCAGGTAAACATATGTATTTACCAGCTTGAGATTTAAAATTATAATTATGCATGTTATATACACGTTCGATCTGTATTGTATCCCCTGTGGCCTCTTTCTTAGCCGAAGATGTCTGATAAATATAATACCCTAAGTGGAAAGTATTATTGATACGAATCCATCAGCAGGGGAGAGACATTACTTTAGAAATAGATAATAAGTACATACATATATTCATGTGTTACAAACCTTTTGTTTCTCAAAACTCTAAGCTTTCATTCACCACTTATACTTATTTATGCCATTCCGATACATCTCATTTAGATTTTTAGTAATTTAAGATAAAAGTAAATACCTATTTGATTACAAAACGATTAACGCTTTCACAGCATTTATTATAATTGGATAATCAAAGTGAAATTTTACAGTTTGTTGTTCTCTTTGTATTAAATATATTTGTGTTTATAACTATTTGGAATAAATTTTATTTTTTTTCGTTTGAATATACAATATGAATTTCGTCCTATAAATGGATTACATATGTAATTCGAAAGGAGTTGAGATATTTCATTTTGCATTTTATAGTAACGGTATTTATATCGCCATCTATTGGCAGGTGGCCTAAATCTCTGTTAGCTCTGGCTTCGAGCACCACTAGAGTTCAGATACTTGCAATGGAAACTGCGTGCTGCACATACTATCATGGTTCGTATAGTAACTAACTACCTTATAACCTTCGCGCGCTAGATGTCGCAGCTGGAATAACTTCTCAAAAGCAAATTAGGCAAAAAATAAATACGAACAATGGATTTGGACTTTTCAATTTTGTACCAACTGAAATATTTACAATAACATATTGTAATAAAATTAATTAATAAATTTAGATTGAGTAAGGGATATAATTAACTGCTTTTACGATATTTGTGTTGGAAGATTCATCTATAGGTAAAAAGTTGAAGCGAAGGAGATTTAAAGGAAATAACACTATATTTTACATATTACATGCCTTTATTGTACACATAATCATACAATATACAACATTACTATTAAGTTTCTTATTTTATTTGTATATAATACAACAGCTTCTCCAAAATTCTGAATATCCACTTTTTAAAAATACTCCAATTTTAAGTATTACTTATTTAAATATCGCGAATGGTACATACACATACATAACTATCACTGTATCTGAACTTGATTTTGTTTTCTTAGATTTTATGTATCTACTTATTATAAATTACTTAATAGATAATGTACATGTTACAAAAATTAATTTTGTTGCCGAGAAAACGTATACTTAGTTCAGAATTTTTGGATTATTATGTATCAAGTACTAATCATAGTCGTTAATATTAATATATAAATTTCATCCTATTGTGTCCTGGTATCTACTCTAAAGTACATTTAATTAATATTTCTTTGTCACACTAAGGATTTTACATTAATTTTCGTCTTAGTAAAAGACTGGTTTAGAACAAGTAGGTCATTTTTATTACAAATTTTATTTTTGTTCTTATTTCAGGTTTGTACAATATTATTTTACATCGTATACAGAATGCACAGTTAGAGGTTTCAGAAACGTCTATCGAATTACATTATCCTAGCTAAATAACAAATTATTTTGTAAGTAGCGTTATTTTTATGAAAAACGTAAAATGCAACTCATACATCTCAGTCTTTATATCATTTAAAGTAATAGAGTAACGTTTGAACATACGACGAATATTTCTTACGTAACATAATAATAAAAAATGTTGATTAATAGAACATGATTTTCCAAAAATTAGGAAATATATAACTTGAAACATCGACTTATAAAATTTGGTAAATTTTTCCAAATAGTTGTAGTTTAACACTAATATAATACTAATAATCGTACATACAGTTATCCTTGTTTGGTAGCGTATACATGGGGTAATCATTTTGTATTCAGGTAAATCCAATTATTGAAAGACAGAATTGATTATACAGATACATGAAGAGTATCAACTCTTTGTTGCGTTAGCTAATAAATACAAAAATCTTTGCCACGAAGTATGTGAATTCCCTTAGTTTCGTGGGTACGTTTTACATTCTAAAAACGAAGTATAGTTGAAGTAAGGAGATCTTAAAATAGTTCGTTTCTGTAAATCCGATATAAGACAAAAGTGTGTTGCCAAATTGTATAGTTTATCAAAACCTTTCTATGTACTTGCTTTTTCGTTATTCAACACTCATGTATACTGCACAAAGTTATTATAACTAGGTTCGTCAGACAGTCCGTATGGATTATTTTTAATACTTTTGATTGACAAGAATAGAGATATATCGACGAGTATCGTTGAAACTATAGACCTTCCTGAATGGTTCCTGGTATGAAAAAATGCAGTTGCGAAAATTTTAGGAAATACTTACAGGTGACAACATATACATTCTAATTGTAGTTATTTATTATACAAATGTATTGCCAATATTAGGCTGTATTTTCTTTTATTATTTTACAAGTTTTTCTATAATATTATACTTCATATTGTAGAAATCCTATTGCACAACAATAGAACATACATGCCTATCAAAAAAACATTTAACACAAACTGTAGTACCAATGACTAAGGTTGTAGATGTTGATTTTGTTTTACAGCTTAACTTGATTATTATATCTACTGCTCATCTAAAATCATTGAAATATATAATGCATTGTCAAATATTATTTATAGTCAAACCAGAAGGACATTCTGTATAGTTATAATAATTGACTAGATCGTAAATATATTTTCTTATGATTTTCAAATAATACACTAAAATTATATGATTTATAAAAAAACACTAGCTATCAAAACATAAAGATTTATTTAATTACGCTCAGCACAAATTCTCCTGGTAAAATCAACATCTTCATCACACATCAGCATTCCATATAACTATTTATTCATAAGCGTTTAACGTTGGAAATTGAATCTCTCGAATTTCTTTAAAACAAGTACAAATAAAATCATAAAATCTATTTAGTACGTTTACTTTTCACCTTACTTGCAAGTACACAGTACTAATAAAACGACGTTGTAATTACTACATACGCATAAGTTCTATATGCATACGTTAATGAAAATCACACAGATAGCAGGACGTGTAATTAGTATTTAAATAATTGATAACCCGTTGTCTTCTGCCATATTAAAAATTTAAAAAAATATGGCACTACATTAATTGATACTTGTTCACTAGAAATTAGTAGAAAAACAAAATATGTTTCAATAATGTATTTTTATACAGCTTCAAGAGTAAAGCAGATGGAAGTTCTTTGTGCTGGAACATAGACAAGCCCTATTAGCTTTCTAAAATCTAGAAATAAATAAACAGGGTTTTGTCATTGCACAATTAGTGGTCTAGTTTTGATATAATGGCCACCAGCCAGAATGACGTATTACACTACCTGAAAATGATATTAAGTTCATGTATACTTTAGTTGTTTTTAATAACAAATATACAAGATTGTATAACTACCTCTCATTTAAAATCCAAATAGCCTTACGAAAGTTTTCTGAAATAGTTTTCTTTTCAAAATACTGATTACTTCGGATCGTTATTTAAATTCAATTGATACTGATAGAGCATCTCGTGATTTTAAATTCAAAATAATAAATTAAATTTCTGAATAAAACTGACTGAAATATAGAGGATAATTAAGAATGCACTAGTAAGTTATCCAAGAGGCAATCACAAAATAAACTAAAAGCCGCTGTTGGAATGAGACGGGCATATTGTCAGATTGGAACAAAAACGAGTTGGTTCAATCGCTGAGTTCAGAAGCAGAAAGATAACCAAAAGAAAGCAGTCTCTAAAAATCATAGGTAGGAAGAATAGTGGAATTGGAAAGAAATAGTGAAGAAACAGGAAGAAATAAAAAAGATGGCAAGATATCTTAAGGCTCAGAAGAACTGGTTGGAATTAGAACCTCAGCGCTACTAGCTCTATGAAGAACGAAAATGAATAGACAGAGCTTTTAATACTAACATTTCCTATTAATTATTACCAGAATCTTCGACATTAGTATAAATTCCATAATTAGTGTATTTCTTCCTATTTGACCTTTTACTATTTCTGTTAATTGCTATCCCAACAATATTTAGAAGATGCACCTCTTGACATTTATGCAAAGCTCTTTGCTTTGCTAATATCAATCCGTTAACTATTACATACCAAGCGAACAAGTGGTTAGTAATGAATAGAACACAATTCTGTTATTAATTAAATAGTAAATGAAGGAATATAGAATGGAGACAAATATAATTTAAAAATCAACAAGATATTTTGTCAGCTTAATGCTTAACTTATAAATAACTACACATCCTGCTATCCATATGGTTTTTATAAATGCTATAACGCCTTTTTTGCAAGTTCCTTATAACTATACATACACATAACTCATTAAAATATAAATACAGTTTGAAAATTAAACACCTAACTGGATGTCTGAAAAGGAAAAACAAAAGATAAAACGAAAACATAGAGTAAAGTACGAAAGACCGTATAGGTACAAGAACTAATAGACAGACGCGTTGTTGTGCGTATCATAGTTGATCTGCAAATACGAAGGAATGGCGGCGTTTAGTTCAGATGCTCTCCGTCGAAGCGCTGCGATGCTGTGACCGCGCCACACATCTTCTTCCTGATCATTGGGTGATCCGCTGGTCGCCACTGGCGGGGTGTTGGCGCTCGAACACGCAATCTGTGGGGGCGGCGAACTTCCTGTTCCGCCTGTGTTGCCGCCAGCACTGCCGGTATTATTGCAGTACGTCATCATGGTGTCTCCTGCAAAAAAGGAGTAAATTGAAAATAAGTCAAACAAAATATTTACGCTCTACTTGTGCTAAATTAATTCTGTATCGTTTTATCGATTTTAAATAGCTTATATAAAATTTACTGCCTATAATGTTTCACGTCAGATAAAAATACAATGTTTAGCTCCTACACTGATGATTATTTGTTGGAGACCCAAATAAGTGAAGCAGATAATCAATCAATGCTTTTGTAATTGCGTGAAAAAAACATAAGAATTGGCACATACATATGTTATGGTGTATTCATGAAATTTTACGTTGATAAGATACAATGGACAAGCATTCCTATTTATTCTTAGAATTTCTAGGACATTTATTTCTAATTATACGTGTAAAAATATATTACGTAAAATAATATGTGACTATCAAGAATAAAACGTAAGAACTTCCATTAAAATCAATACAGGATTTCATAACATGTCAATCCCACTAATCACTTTTTAAGAATATTATAATTTCTTAAACTATTCGTCATAAAATTAAATATTGCTTTCTATATGAAACAATCGTTGAATATCTCAAAGAATATTATCATTGAATTACAACTTCTAATTAAAGCTTTCCTAGTTTTAAGACGATTAAAAAATATTAACAAATAAACATTAATAAATATATCTTGATGAACCTCGAATGCATGTGTAATGTCTGACAGAACTAATAGCTTTTGCAACGAAGTCTTCTAAAACTGCTTTAGAGTTAAAACACCAATTGGCCGGAATTTAAAACGCAAACCATTCCGTTTTGACTATAGCAAAAAAAGCTCCACTAGTACATAAAACGTTTATGGCACGTGAAACGAATGATGCAACATCTATGTATGTATACATGTTGGAGCGTGGATACACCTTTCCCGTAGTACTAGTGCATTACAGAAAAATTCATAACCACTTGATTCACACAGAATAATATTGTTTTTGTACTCGCTTATCAAAACCTGTCATTTCACGATTCGATTTGCGTGCGTAAAAAGTCACTTTAAGCACGAGTGCCTAAAGGTAAAGTTGGTACTTCCTGGAACTTGATTAATTTAGTGACATTTTAAAATCATAAATTCCTAACCTTAATAATATGGTCATAAACGATAACGTATTTAACAATATGTATTATTATTATAGTTCTCATACAAAAAATATTGTACAAACTTCGTGCGTGAAATCATATTTCGCGAATGAGTGACCAGTTTAAAGCGCGAGCCGGAGGCGAGCGCTTTATGGACACGAATTCGCGTGGTTCGTAAATAACTATTTCTTTATCATAGCATCTATAAAAATTTTGTTATGGGTAGACACTCCACGCGAATTTCTAGAGCAACAGAAGGAAAAAAATAAGATGTGCTTACGAAAGCAACGGTAGCATAGCTTCTTATCTCCTCGTCCGAAACGGTTCAAAAATTCTATTAGTGTGTTATTAAAAAATAAAGCCTGTTGAAGTTGTTATGTTTCTTATTCTTTGGCTTACTTTTAGCTTAGCCTGTCAAATTGCCATTCGCTTCAGCTCTTTGATGCTGGCTGATTCTTAGAGCTTGCTTTAGCTTTAGTTTATATTTTCAAACATTTCTATCCCGACATAGTTTTATGCTAATATTTTAGGCAGTTAATGTATTACTGGATTGGGCGTTCTATGTTCTTTTTATGTTTTTGATTTATGGTTTGTCATAAGATATGTTATTATAATGTCTAAATTGCGTGAATTTACTGTTGCTAGGACTTTTTCAGCTTATCATTCTCATATCTCTCCTTATATCATTTTCCTTCTTGTTACCAAAAAACGCACGTATTTTTTTTACAATACATAGAGTATCGTTTGACCGGCAGGAAAATCAGCACTGGCGTCGTTTAAATTTGGAACAAGGTGTGCAGTAGTGAGAAATTGTGGATTATAAGTCATGCTATGTTTACATATGATCCTCTGTTGCGGTCTTTCCTTATTATTCGATTTGTAATAAAAGAACGATATTATATTTTTATAAAAAAAACCACCGGCATTTTCTCCTAAAGCTTTTGGTGCATCTAACACATAATTCTATTATCCATTAAAATTTTTTCGTTCCATTCTACAAAGGTCTGACTCACCTGTAAAATCTGGTGAATATATTCAACAAATATATTGACCAGAATAATTGAAGCAATATTTTATATTTTACAAACCCAGATAACTTGCAGAAGGTTAACTTATATCATAGGTTGATTGTAAACACAAGAGTTTGGTATAAATTTTATCTGTTACATTACATTATCTATTCTAAAATATAAAAATACTCAGAAAAACTTTAGAGATACAAAAATAACTTCCAGTAGTACTGAAACTTGATACTTGAGTAAAGTTAAACTATCACTTCAATTGTGTTGCTTCGCAGCAACCAGACATTTACACAGCCTTTCGCAAGATTTTACCGTTTTTCTCGTACAATTAGTTGTTAAATTAGAGTGTTTGAAGTTAATATGGCCAATGCGATATCGCTGAGTTTGGAAATGTAAAAATATCCAGTTAGACCTGAAAAAGATTGTAGTAAACTCGCATTTAGTAACCAATTGCAATTTGAGGAGAAAATTACCGAAAACATGTCATTATAATAAAAACCCGTAAGAAACCCGAAAACTGTATAGAAGACGAAGATACTTCTTTTAAGCGTATAATATCAGATTTTGAGTCTTGTTATTCTGATGTTGGATCAGAATATGAAACAAAATATGGTTGCTGGGGTTCATTTTAATACTAATTGTAAGTGAATAATTTTTCGCTAGTGATAGTTCGTTTCTCCACTTTACTAATTTATCAATCTTAATAATGAGAGTGCAGTACAGGTCGCAATATTGACGGCTATATTTTTCCTATTTTGCGACAGAATTTTATAAATATTCTTGTGTTTGTCGGCTATCGACCGTAGTATTAATTGTGATGGAAACTTTCGATTTTGAAATAAGACATTTCTGACTTCGGCAATTATTTTTTGAGAATCCGTGTTTTGTGAGTTGCACCAATATTCTAAAGGTTTTTAAAACTAGTTACATGTGTAGAATTTGAATAGTTTTGTGGCAAGAGCAGCTTTTTTTCTACAGATCACATATTTTACGCTACAGGTTGCTTAGCTTTCTTAATAGATTAGTTTTAGTGAAGCCTCGAAGCAATTTCGGTTAGCTGTTTTTTATTATTTTCTATAGGTTTGGGGTATTATTCTTTTTAGAGGCTTTTCTTTCAGATTGTACGTTTTATTTCTGAATTGTACAATTATTCTTGGATAATACAAGCTGTAAATACCTCGCTAGAGGGCGAGTTTTAAGTGTCTTTTCCATATTTTAATTAGTTGATTTTAAAATCAAATTAATTTAATCTAAATTCTGGTAACATCTCTTACATGTAACAATTTGAACAAGTGCAAATTTTAATTGCATTACTATCCCCTTACAAGCTATAATAATTATTTTCTTTTTTTTTACAAACATTTATATTTCAGTTTCTTTTGATTTAAATTTTCATCATTAGTACTCCTGCTGAGGTCAATAGTTGCCGAACGGCTGGTTGCTGTATCACTATACCATATAAATTATCTTATTATAGTAGCTTGGAATTTAGTATATTTTAATGTTTTATTTATCATCTGAGAAAACTAGTCTGTTTTTTTCTTTTACTAAATTGAATTCTATATTTTAGAAAAATTCTGCAAAAACATCATTTATCTTTTCGTCAACGTATAAGGTTATCTTTGTCTAAATTCGTGTGGAAGATTTGTCGTAAACAATTGCTTGGCCATGCGATCGTGATTTTGCAACAACCATATGTATATATGGTTGTTGTTCTCTAATATTTAAAGATATGGAATTTTGGGCAAATTATTAAAATTCTATTATTATTATTTTAAACTTTAATTTTGTACGCTCAGCATTGATGTATTCTTCTTCTGTGTTAATACAAGCTGTTGTCCTTGGTAAGGGTTGTGCTCTTATTTATCTGAGAATTCTATTAGGATTGTCAACCTGCTTACTGGAAATTCAACTAGAGAATTTCTTTTAGCTAGATATAGAGATATTTAATGATACCGAGATATCTTTTACGATATGTAAGAAAGAACAATTGTAGAAGCTTGAAAAAAAATTTTTTTTAGGGGGGTATTGGATATTTCAAATTTTATAATTTTTGGTTTAAAGCAAGTTGAAACAGAAAAGTCTCTGTATATCTATATAAATATCTAAATGACTACTACCTTTTATTGCATCTTTTAGATACTACATAAAATAACAGTAATAGCTAATTAGACTAATTGGGCTACGAACAGGAGATAATTGCGACTATTGTTTGCAGAGATGCAGTTGATTATTGTCATCGCCGAGTGCTATAAAAGCTATTGAAAATTGTCGGAGACAATTAATTGCCATTGACAATAACTTGTTATTACAAATTGCAACTACTTACTAATTGTATGTAGAGTTGTAATATTCTTAAAGGTATACACATTTACCAACTATCAGACAGCAGATGCTTTGCTAATACGTGCAAATAAAAGGGAAATAACTTTCCATTTTTGGCATACCTATCTACAATCCTCAAATAACTGAATCCCTGCATAGCAAATGTTTCAACATTTACCTTCGAGAGTGTTTTATAGTCTGAGTAATAAATATTGCTTCTATTTGCTTACACGACGTACCTATGCAAGACTGATTATCATAATATCCTTAATGTCAGGTGCGATATACATATATAAACACATGTCTGCCGCAGGTACACGTGGATGTATTACAGTAACATGCAATAGTAATGAAGATAGAAGCAGTAGTTTTTTATCTATTTAATTTGGTAATTAACTATTTGCATTATTAGTATTCTTTTAGCACTAATTAATTTTGTTGCCTTCTAATTGTCATTGTCAATAGTTGTACTACTACATTTAATGAGACCATAAACGTCAATTTAAAAAATATATTAATTGTAAGTAATATTTGCGAAAAGACTTTTAAATTCAATTTTACCGAAATTAAGTTTCAAACAAAGCTTAGTCATTGTAGTCGCTAAACTATAAATAAATGTAGTGTTTATTCCGAACAAGAAAACATACGTTTTCATGCTCGCAGAAATGTGTTAGGATTGGCTTTATAAGATACTATTTATAAGGTATACTATAATTATGAACGAAACGGTAGAATAGTATTGTATGTATACATATGAACCGTACTGAATACATTTGTACTGAAAACACTTCACATTTTAAACTATCCGTGTTACGAAACACAATTTGCAAGACTCTCTCTTTAACATTTTCATCATTAAACGCAAACTAAAGTAGTAAAGACAATATGGATTTACAATAAGATAATATCTTTCGTTTATTTTAATTGAAAATTTCAATGAAAATGAAACTGCACAACGAATGTTAGTAGTTAACGAACAAATGCTACAAAGAGTGTTATTTCCTTCATATTCAAGTCACTCACCGCAGTGATCAAGTCCTTTAATATTTTTACAGTAATCCTAAAACTGATAGTTCTTAACTCTCCTAGAGACAGTAAGAAATAATATAAGATTGCTACTTTACATATTTTTTATTCTTTTACATCATTTACATTTTCCTGTATTTGTAGTTTAATGTATAATTTTTGTTATTGTAAATATGAATAGTTTGCAATATTTGTGCTAGATTGTAATCTTAATAAATCTATGATAATTTATAATTGGTATAACGGCATTGTTTACATCAGCGAGTTCATAAAATTGTGATAACCCCGTAATTATCAATATCATTGCATTAGATTGTTTATATATAAACTTCGGTACACATGCCAGCAGCTTACCCATGTAATTTTGCATTTAATTTAAATTATAAAAAACAATTTACGCACTGTATTCACGATCGGACGGCTAAGTGAGCCCACCGATCGTGGCATATTTATATACGACACGGTTGCATACTAATTTGCAATTCAAGTTTGTTATTCTGCGGCTGTACGCAAACTTGATAGCATTCGAAATATCTCCTGCATTGTATGTGGTAAGCATATGCCATGTTTATTTATATATCTTTGCATATATCGGTAAAAAAGTTTGGACTTAACGAGTCCACATTTTACACTGACTTAATATAATACGTTTATAAGCCACCAATAACAAAACGTTTTTATTGGTAGTACTTTTGAAAACTATAATAGTTACACTACAAGCAAGCTTTTATAAATTTTATAATATTTTGCTGCGTTTGCGAAAAAAGATTTGCGTTTTTCGATATATTTTCCTTTCTTGTAGAGCATGTAATTTTCTGAACAACACTGTTCTTACTGTTATAGTTTTGGTGTTTCTTTAGGTACAGTTTTCGTCAGTTCTACCAATTAGAAACGTTTTACTATTGGTCGCCTATGGGAAAAAGTTATTTTCTTCGCTCTAGATTTTTTTGTTTATATACTGTCCAGTAAATACAATGGCAACTATATTGGAATAAAATAGAGTGATACTATCCGTTGTCACTAAAATTTTAACTACAACTGAAACATTCTACATATGCAATATATTTAGATGTTCTAACGTTAATTACAAGAAACATAACTGCGGCTTTGTGCATTGAGACATTAAAACCTCCGAATAGAACGGCAGGCGTTATCATTAGCTGTGCGAGCTTACCCTTCCAAACGGAAAAAGAATAAAGAGAAAGGATCAAACTCAAGGATTTCAATTCAGGAATAAAAGAGGTCTTGATAGACCATAGTCCGTCGCCTTTTTAGCGTCCTCTTAAAAATCAGAAATCCCAATACCCTGATGCTGTTATTTGTAGGTACTTATTACGCTAAAAAGTGTCCGTTAATGCCCCTGTATTTCGTTCGGACAGGACACTGTATTGTTGGCCGCACGTTTCAATGAAATGCAGTTAGTTAACAAATAACACATGAACGCTGTTCAAACACATTAACAGTTCACGGGTAAACAGTAAAATTTTAAAATAGTGCTAATTGAAATAATGCATTTGTATGGCAGTCAGTTAATCAATCTATATACTAATACCATCGAGTATCGTATTAGTTACTCACCGTTCTGCCTTTTGGAACTATAGTTCACTGTTACACTTTTAAAATTGTAATTACATAGATTTCTATATACAGAATGATATATAGATGCTGCAACTTGATTCGCGTTAGCTAAACATTATTTGCATAAGAAGCACGAAAACGTTTCTCTACTTTTCACATGAGTATACCGGACCAATTATGTATATCATTGAATTATATCATTACGTTCATTTTTAAAAACTTTTGATTACCAATTAACCCACAAGAGGGTTGGTGTATCTTAATGAATAAAAAAATAATCACAAATGTTGAGTATGAAAGAATATTCTATATAAGTATAAGTGTTAGCATTTTCCTCGTTCATATGCACTGCACACTATTTTTGTCAAATTTATTTCTATTTTAAGTTTCACATCATCATTTCTAAATCCTAATAGTGGTGTCTCTAATACAAAATTCCATTCTGTGACATATTTGTTTCTAGAAAATCTTTGAATATTTTCCAATAGTAACCACATCAAGTAGCACATTTTAGAAACTAACCCTAGACATACTTATGCTTTAATATCGGATTTTATGCTATATAATTAACTTTTCGCTAATTTGTGTCAATAACTCACTACATTCGAATGAAATCATCGGTTACGGCTTCACTGTGATTCATCGGTTTAACGTCTATTATTTGGAAATTCATTAGTGTTATATAAGTAAATGAATGTGATATTCCTTAATCAGTAATAATCATTCATAACACATGCAGTGCACTTTATAAAATTCAATATTTGATTAAATCACCCTTTGTGGTTATTTTATGCGGCGCCTGTAGTTAGAGTTACTCTCACACTTTCTAATTTTGAAATTTGATCATGCCATAGTTTTCTTTGTATAACAAGAACAACGTTTCTTGCTTTGTGCATTTTAGAGGTTTTTCAGTTTTTTCTACCAAGTCTATCGGCAGCCAACACATTTTCAAACTCTCATAAAGCTAGATCATGTTTGATCAGAAATAGCACAAAATGTAGTTGTTGTAAAAGCATGCACAAATTAGTTATTTTGCTTAGCTATTTTATTTTGGCAAAAGTTTAGTTTTGAGTGTTGTATATAAACCGTAACAAATGTGGTTCAGATGTCGAGAATTACACAGTTACGCCAGGTGAAGCAAAGGTAGCAAATGAGTAGAGACAAAACCAACTGTACAGTAAAACCTCTGAAAATACAAATACAATCGTTGATGTACGGCATATATGTATATATGAACATGCGACTTCAGGCGGAATGTGTACGTACTACGAATGAAACTAGAGAGCAGTAGCAAGGACAAATCTACTATATGTAGAACAGACAATGACGGATCACCGTTATGCAGATGAAGTACTGCATCCAGTGGCACTCCCTTTGGTTCACATGCATGACAATGTACTACCACACATGACTGGTATGGTTGGGTGATTGTAAATCACCTTTATAAAACCTTTACAAAAATTACAAAATATATTCAGTAACTTCTGTGAAAACTGCATCCAGTGGCACTCCCTTTGGTTCACATGCATGACAATGTACTACCACACATGACTGGTATGGTTGGGTGATTGTAAATCACCTTTATAAAACCTTTACAAAAATTACAAAATATATTTAGTAATTTCTGTGAAAACCTCTAAACCTAAATAAATATTAATGAGTCAAGAGAGAATCTTTTAATATTTTATATACATTTATGAACTAAAAAATACCACAATTTCTTCTCTGGGTATTGTACTTTGCACAAAGTACAATAGCGATTATGCAGCATTTACACAGGTAACCAATATTTACCCCATGTGCATTAACCGCCCGCCGTGCTGAAAAAAGTTAAATGCATCAGCTTGTGCTGATCTCAGTGCATTCTATTCCTACTCCTTGTGGTTCATGAATTTTAAGCTCTATGGATTTGGTGGTTAAATTGTTAAAATTATACACGACTAAGTAGGAGTACCTTTGTGGATTGAATGTTGAAGAGTAGCTTCATTGTTTGTACTTCAATGAAACTTTGCAAATAAACTCTATGTGACATATTTTCTTTAAATAGCAATAGTTGTTTCAATTTACAGTAACTAGGCAAAAATTGTTTTTGTCAGTAATTCTATTTTCAACCCTCGCCAACCTCAGTATATTTTGAAAAAATATTTTACCATTTACTTACACAGAGCTGAAAGTGCTCTACATTCAATTGTCGTCTGATTTACCAATTTTCAAAGTGTACAAAAATATATCAATCGTGTATTACTTATAGAGTTTAAAACACCAATAATTCAAGTCGCCGGAAATATATTTCGACCTGTAAATGAAACTTCCACTGATTTTCTTCAAGATTTTCTTTACGTTTCTAGCTACCATGAGACCAATTGTTGTTCCTACATTTAAAATGAATATGTTTCAGTGCCGTCTTCTTTTATACCAAAAACCCACTGAGGTGCTAATTATTTTTAATATCTTCTTTTGTTACGCTTCGCTTCATGCATTAAACGTAACATGTTAAAACGATGCACTACATAATACAGTGATGTAATCTAAACCTACTCAAAGCATCTTCTTTTCTCTTTTATTTTCCGTAGACCAAATGCATTTCAATCTCGGACGCTCCATCTACTGTTTGAATAGTAAATTACCCAAAAAACCGCAGTGGAATGTTCTATTTGAAAATTTAGAAATACACATCATGAATATATCTATCTCCACAGTTGTGCTTTTAACAGAGTTTCTTTTTTCTTTTGCGCCTTCGTACACGGATACATTTCTTTATGGTATTGTTAGAAAGGGATGCGAGATAGCGAGAAAGAGTTGAAAAAAAGGTAAAAAGAAACAGTGGGCAGCCTGGAGCCAAAACTGACTCAGACACAAGCGTGTATATAAAAGAAACTCAAACAAACCTACAACATTTACTTTTGACACCTCCGGTCGAAAGTAACAAGTCGGTGCGGCATTCCAGTGGCGGGTCGTGCGACGGGAGCGCAGGGGACGGAAAGTCTGGAAAAAAGACGGTTGTGTTGCGGGGTCGGAGACGTTTACAAAGAATTGTATGTCAGAAAGAGGCAGCACAACGTACAATTAGCAGTGATTAGAGAGGCAACCTAGTTAACCGCTACCGAAATACGCACCAATGGTTCTAATTATATCTTCACACACATGTTTTAACATTATAACGTACACGTTGTTATATAGATATACATACACATATATGGCCTGTACAGATCATTAAGAAAAGTTTAAATATTCGCAGTTATTGTTTTCGTAAGAGCGAAACGTTCCACTACCAAAATTAACAACTTTAACATACTGCAAGTATTTTTCTTGCTATTATATAAATATATGAACTCAAGAAAGTGTAAATACACACTCTTAGTATAGTCAAAAGAAAAAAGGAACCGTATTGCATGATGAATAGAAATACGTATAGGAGTTAATTGTAGATTCTGACAAACGTGTAGGCCACTATTTCGTCACTGCCTTTTGTTCAAGACGAAACACCAGCCTGTGTAATTAAAATTTCTAATTATGTTGTGCTACCAAGTAATTTGAATTTTAAATGAACGTTACCAGTGACTAAATTAATAGTAATTTTGTAAATAGCAACATATAGAGTGTAGTACAATAATTTTACGAGCTTTCAGAGAATATTTTATTAATATACAGATATATCTATAGTATATTTCACTCCGTAATATAAGTTGTACCATTCTTGTAACATACGTTTGTTTTCTAGATAAAAGGCACGCAATGGACGTTTCCCAAGCTACATTCAAATCAAGTTATACAATATGTGAAGTACATTTTTAGGTTGAATGATATATAGCATATGCCCAAAATTGCTTGGCAGAATGATTTTATGCAACTATTCTGTTGTCATGTTCTCAAAAATTACGTATTAAGTTAAAATGTAATATTTATACGATCTCTCATTAAGTTAGCGATTGTTACCACTGCACACCGGCTATTCAACGAATTATCACATAGCTTCGACAAAACTGTAAATGTAGCGTTAGCGTGTTTGGTACTTTTTAGTGTCCTAAAATCGACAACAAAAATATATCCAATACATACATCCTACATACAGAAAAGTGTTTACTAAGAGCAAGTAAGACTTAGGTACTTAATTTAGGTAGTAATTCTCATTCTCCTATATAAGCAAGAAAGTATTGTTTTCTGTGAAATATTTCACTTTCTTGGAAATCCAAAGATATATTTCCTTGAACCAAATAACTCTCCATCCAATCGCCCCGCGTCATTGCAGGTAGTACTTACGTAAGTACTACATGATAACTTAAAGTTAAAAATCAAGAAATTTTTTGTTTGACCTTAGAGATTTTTTAAGAAAAACATTTACTGTTGTGAAGAAAAGTCATCGTCTTGTGTCAAATAAGTATTCTTGTTCCAAGAAAGAACTTACTTCTCTGAAGAAAATTAATGTAAGAAAGTCAACTTTCTTGGCCTTAGAAAACACTTTTCTCAGTGTACTTAAATGGTTGGAATGAAGAGATAGGTACTACGTTTGAACTATTTTGGAAACTTGATACTTCTTTGAAATAGTCAAATATATATTTTCTTAAACAGTTTGCATTTCACTCGCTAATTGTTGTGCTCCCTTGTTTAGCAACTCCACGAAGAGTGCCAACTTAGAGAACAGTTGTGCTCTCTCTTTGACGGTTAACCTCCTTACCACTACAAGCATTACCTTCTGAAGGCCGCGGTTTTTTACTAATGCCAAATACATCGCAATGGCATAGTACGTGAAGAAGTGATTCATCAAGGCCGACTTGCAAAAGTGCTTTTAAAAGTAACAGGTGTCTCTTTAATACTGCGGTAACCTACCTCAGAGTTTTCCCACGATAAGTAAGTTATGCGTCTTAATTTTCACTCCAGGGAAGCCTTAGCAGTTTTTTGTCCGGTGATTGTATATCAGTAGTCATAAAGTTTTTGCCTTAACAATCTACTTATTTCCTGATTAATAACTTCCCGAGTTATCTCATAGGTTAATTCTGGTCCGATGAAAGATATGTTTAAAGCATTTCGTGCTGGTTTATAGGCTTTCCGATTTTCTTCTATACTAGAATACTCAGGAGGTCAGACCAGTTTGACTGTATCTTCCACGGTTAGGTCTTGGAGTACTCTGAGACACTCAAAAATGAGTAATGATGTAATCTCGTGAGGTCGCAGCGCAGCAGGAATTGGTTTGTTGTCTGTCGCTATGCAGATTCTTCTGCCGATATGATTCCTCACCAGCGAATGAGCCACCTTAATTATAGCGTATATTATTATTTGTTGTATGCCGATGTTTGAGCTTGAAATAGTTTCCTTAAACATTACTTTCTTGAGTAGTCATTCTACGAATTGCCGTTTCAATTCCAATATCAAATAAGTCACTCATGGGCAGTGATAATTTGCCTTAACAACTCGTCATCGATACCACTCAAGGAAAGTCAAGGCACTAGATATACGATTTATTTTGTTCGCTTACTGGTTTGGTTTTGTTCGGTTGATTTTTCGTATTTTCTATGTATAAAACGAATCACTGCTGTATTTTTGCTAGATATAAGGTCATAGTATAAAAATATCATAACACATTTAGAAAATTCTAGGAAAATTGTTAATAACACTATTGTCACTATTCATGTTTTTTGCTATTATTGCCGCCACTTTGCAATGACAATATTAGTGTTTAACTATAATCTAACAGTCAAAAAGAATATAGGAAATAAAAATAATTTAATACAAGGGATAGTCTATAAGTTTTAACCTATGATACAACATTTTCCAATTGCCTACCATTTGTAGTAGTATTTGACACTGACCAACTCTATGATAAAAGCTTTGCACTACATTATTTAGGTACATGATTATTTTCGATGCTATGTATTTGATCGCGTATCCGTGAATTTAAATTTTCGAATTTATTTCTGTATACAGCGCTTTTAGCGCTCTGCAAAAAAAAGTCAAATGGGTTTAAATCAAGGATGCAGGCATCCAATGCTCCCTCTTCTACCGATCCACCGGTTTTCAAATATTCTCTTAAAATATTGCCTCACCTGGATACCGTAATGAGATGAAGCACCATCATGCTGAAATGAAATGGTTTCATTGACAAACATTCTGATAAACGTAGGAACAATTCGATCTCTTAGAAAGTGTAAAGCCTGTTTTACATTATTATATTTTGTTTGACAACTTTGTTAGACATTTTTGTGTCAAACAAAATTACATAATGTAAAATATAAAATTTGATTAAAGTACATATTATGTATATCAAACAAAATTAGTTGTGTGCTATTTTTTCATCAAAGTTTGACAAAAAATATTGCCTTGTGCATGTGTACAGAGTTTGGCCAACTTAAAATTTCTAATAAATTTGAAAAATGTTTTGTTAGTCATATATGTCTACTTCGACGTATTGTTGGTATCATTTAGAATGATGTTGATCTACAACTTCATCACTACCTATTACCAATATTCTCAAACTATGTAAGTTTGTTCAACAAATATGAAGATGTAAAGCTTAAATAACGTTCAGCTATAAAAGTTTGATCGAACAAGACGCGTTAAACGTCCTCTGTAGCTACCTTTCATCGGCTGTGTTTAGGTAAATCTCTAACATGTCCTATATTTATAAACTTTAAATATATTTTTGCAACCACTTATAGCACAATAGGCTGAATTCTCTTTCAATCTAATCCAATCGTCATTAATATTTTTATACGAGCCACTTTTGTTAATCGTGTCGTGTTTTTGTTGTACAATGTACAAATTGTAGAATATGTATAATGCAATAAAACACAATCAAACACGGGAAACGGTAAGAATAGAGAATAGACAATAAGGAGAAATTCTCTTCGGAACTATTGAAAGCAGTTTAAAGAACAGTATTGCAAAACATAAACGGCAAGTACGCTGATCAAACGGATAGCCAGATGAGAATTATCACTGCGGCAAATTTGAACGGCAACATTTTAGAATCATTAATTATTTATTACTGCTAGACACCCCTAACGATTTTTAAAACCATTTTCTTGGATTTTTCGAAGTGTAACATTATAGTATTTTTATGACCGCAAAGTGCACAAAGCTATCTAGTTTTGATGCAAACATAGGTTGCTATTAAAAAAATTCGATGACGTTAGAACTAATCAATATGAGGTTGTATGAAGAAATAATAATCGTCCTAATATGCCAAATAATAAACAGTAAACGTTCTATTAACAATATTTTCTGTTACTATTAACTACTATTTGGGGTTCCAGAGTCATTATTTCGTTTTGTTATTCACCCTGTATTTATATATATGTATATATAAAAATAATATAAATACAAAATAAAGAAAAATAAAAGGACAAACATTTCGAAATATATGCTAGAGGAGAAAACCTTTTGAGTTAGGTTTTTGCTTCTATCATCTAATTACCGCAACCTACCGCGATTGTCACGTCCAGTAGCAGTGACGCTCTGGTATCTCCCAGTCACGTTTATTCCTAAACAAGCCCCTTACATTAGTAGTGAAACGTCGAGTTAGTAGATTCTATATTTTTTTGTACTGTTGTTGTACTTTATTTATGTTTTGTTTATTTTTTAATGTATATGTATAGTATATAACTATGACGTTTTAAACCCGGAACGCCCTCATAATACATAACATGAATGAATGTTTTCGTACTGGCATTTGCAACAAAACATATGTTGGTATTCAGTGCTCATTAGCAGAACGAGGATTAGAGCTGCCTTTATGCAAAACGGTAGCTTCTTAGAAAGCATGCCTCATATTATAAATTATTTAATTTTCCACAAATGAAAAATCACGTAACAAATTTTGTAGGACTATGACACATTTTGTACTAAGTTATAAGATGTGTGGTACTGAGATTTGTCGTTTATTCCCTATTCGTATGGTATAATATCTTTTTCAATGAAAATGTTATAATTTGTAATCAAGTTATATTGTATGTAACTGGAATTGACTTGTTTAGAATTAGACATTAAGTTATGTAATTGAATTGAATCTGTTTGCAGCCTTATTTGGATCGTCAACTTGTTTCAATTTTTTCTCACTTAGAATATCAATTTTGTTGTCGCATTTCAGTTTCGATTACTATTATAGAACTCAATAATGTTACGTAGCCCTAACATAATCCTTTTTAGTACATCTTACTAAACTTTCAAACTGTCTTTCAAACATTCCTTTTAGTAGTTATCTTTCGTTGCAACCATTAATTTTTTTAATTCCTATTTTATATTGAATCTATAAGTACTGTCAACGAAACAAAAATTAGTGTAAAGCCAATATAACGACAAACACAGTCTCAAATTTCACAATTCTTTCCCGAAAAATAACAAGTATGTTACAACATGTAATTGTAACATGCCATTGTATTGCATACACGCCTTGCTTGGCAGACACATACACACTTTTTGTGTCACGCGCAATCTCAAACATAGAACAAGCGTTACATATCATTTGCGACTTGCGCACTACCTTACATACTCCCGGCCTTGAAAGGCACTTTCAACTAAACTATATAACAGTGTAGTCATCAAAAGTAAAACATGTAATACAAAACTTAAATATATAATAATTTAAAAGTTTGCTGTAATTCTACATAACACTATATCTGCGCATTGCAGTCATTTTCAGACACAGGTAACACACAAATTTTAGTAATTGCTCTTTTGAACACACCACCTTGTGTCTTTATTGTAACCACTCACTACACCGTCACCTCCTGGATGTACGGCTATGATACGACCCATTTTCCATTGAAGTGGTGGTAAGTTGCTTTCCTTTAAGATAATCAAAGTTCCAATCTGCACATTTTTTTGTTCCTTGCGCCATTTGGATCTCCCCTTGCAGTTGAGTGATATATTCAACAGACCAACGTTTCCAAAAGTGTTGTTGAATTTTTTGGAGATGTTGATATCTGGAGAGTCTGTTTGTAGGAATGTCTGTGACATTTGGATCGGCGATACTTGTGCAATGTCGGCCAATAAGGCAATGAGAAGGTGTTAGCGGTTGAAGGTCATTAGGTGAATCACTTAACGGACATAGAGGACGGGAGTTAAGTATTGATTCTATTTGTGTCAATACAGTTAAGAAATCCTCAAATACTACTGAAGCATTACCTAATACCCTTTTTAAATGATATTTCACTGATTTAACTCCTGCCTCCCATAAACCACCAAAATGTGGACTCGCAGCTGGAATAAAATTCCATTCAACCCCTTCTTCAAGCATTAATGAAGTTAAACATTTATTATTTTTAGTAAGAAATTGACCTAATTCTCGTAAATAAGAGACTGTCCCCACGAAATTTGTACCATTATCAGAATAAACTTGAGCAGGTTTACCTCTTCTGGCAATAAAACGTCTAAATGTCGCAACAAATGCCTGTGTACTGAGTTCTGTAACCGGTTCTAAATGGATTGCCTTCGTAGCAAAACACACAAATAAACAAATATAACATTTTAATAACGTTTTACATTTGCCTTTATTTCGCTTAATAGTAAAAGGCCTGCAAAGTCAACACCAACTACAAAAAATGGATGAATTGATGTCACCCTTTCACGCGGTAATTGACCCATAATTTGCTCACATGATACCGGTCGAACCTTAAAACACTTAACACATTTATGCGCTACTGATCTAGCTAAATTTCGACCACCTGTAATCCAAAATCTTTCTCTTACATTGGCTAACATAAGTTGCGGTCCAGCATGCAACAGTTTTAAATGCTCATTTTGCATAATAAGTTTCGCTAATATATGTTTGCCTGACAGCAATACAGGATGTTTCTTTTCAAAACTAAATGTTGAATTTTTAAGTCGCCCGCCAACTCTTAGCAAATTTCCCTTATCTACAAAGGGTGATAGATATGTAAAGTTACTATGCGGTACAAAACCCTTTCCACTGTTTATGTATTTTAACTCACTCGAGAAACATTCCCTTTGTGATAATTCTACTAGCTTATTAATTGATAATTTTAAATCTACACTAGTTAAATATCTTTCATGGCGATTAATCGTATTTTTCCTGCAATTATTAATGAAGCGCAGACACCAACTTGTAATGCGCTGTAGTTTACATAATGATGATGTATAATAAAAAGGAAATACATCTGTTTTAGAATTTGTTGTTGGAAGTGCTGTGACCCTTACATCAGGAACATCTTGATGCGTTTTTTGATACGTGGATAAGATCCAATTGTCCCTTGATAATGATAACCATTTCGGCCCGTTCCACCAAATAGAGTTTGCAATACCTTTAGCACCTATTCCACGTGATATTAAATCGGCTGGATTGTCTATAGTACTAACATGATACCATTTATTTACGTCAGTTGTTTGCTGAATCTCTGCAACTCTATTGGCTACAAATGTTTTCAAATTCGTTGCACTCATTCGTAACCAGCATAACACTATAGTAGAATCACACCAAAATATACTCTCTCTAATTTTCACATTTAAAGAAGACATCACTCTCACAACAAGACGCGCACACAATAATGCTCCGCATAATTCAAGTCTAGGAATTGTATGTTTCTTAATTGGTGCTACTCTGGATTTTGCACACAATAATCTTGTATAAATATCATCAGTATCTACTGATCTTAAGTAAACGCATGCACCGTAACCTGCTTCCGATGCGTCACAAAATGCATGTAGTTCTAATATTTTGCAAGTGTTTTTTACTACTAGTCTTGGAATTTCAATTTTCTTTACATGTTTTAAATCTCCTTTAGTTCATTCCATTTATTCTTCAATCCTTTCGGTAATTCTTCGTCCCAACCTAATTTATGCGTCCATAAATCTTGAAGTAACATTTTTGCACGTATGACACATGGGCCTAGTATACCTAATGGATCAAATATTTTTGAAATAGAAGCTAACATTTCGCGTTTAGTTTCATCTACCGTTTCTATTACATCCTCGATATCATAAAATAATATATCTAATTGCGGATTCCACATTAAACCTAACATTCTTTTGTATTCATTTCCTCCTAAATTCAATGTTTGGTCTCGAACATCTACATTAAATGTTGGGTGGAAGTACGGCTGTACCAGTTAGAGTTGAGGAGAATTTGAACGGGAAAGCAGCCAGTGTGGAAATAAGAACTTCTTTACATGTACATTCAAGCTTTCGCAATAATTTATTGCTTCTTCAGGAATACACTACAGATAACAAGCAACATTACAATAAAAACGTGTAATCATAAATGTGATAAAAGTTACTTACTTATTGAAGTATAGAAACTGCTAAACTAATAGGAAGAAAACTCCTTGTATTAATTGACATTCCAATGGATCTCCATACAGTTTGAATGAATTAACAAATGAAAAATTTGTATATAATTAACCGAGGAACCAGCGTTTAAAATTAAATGTGTCAATGCAATGAGAAGCAACAGGTTAAAAGCACATGGCTAGCACGGTAAAGAAGTGAGCGACAACCAAGTAGGAAAGTAGATACCAACACCAAACACCACAGAGTCATCTGTTGATGGTATTACGCGGCGGCAAATTTATATTTCTGTTATCTAATTGAATTAACAGGGAATATATAGCATTTAAATTTTGAATATCAGTCCTAAAATTGACAGAATTATCTAATTTCTTTATATAAAACATTTCTAGAAACAGGCGCTTGTAATAATTCTCCTCTTTACATAGAATCTTAATGTTGTTAACCTCAAAATCAAAATTATGACCTGTCTCTAGATGATGTTGAACTAAAGCGCTTTTGTTTTTGTTGTTGTGAGAAGAGCAGTCCCTGTAATGCTGTCTTGCACGGTTTTTAAGGTACTGAGAGGTTTGTCCGACATAGACCGAGGGACAATCTTTACATTTGATACAATAAACCACATTTGATTGCAACGATGGAGTGATAGGATCCTTTAAAAGGTGAACATATTTCTTAAAGGCGAGGGATTGTATACAGCAATTTTTATATGATGATCTCTAAATACACCAGATAATTGTTGTGTTAAGTTTTCTATATAAGGTAATTTAAAATACCTATTGGTAGTCACAGGACTACTCTGATGCGGAGATTGTACCTGGGTTAGAGATCGTTGTCTTAACGAGAGAGAGTTGAATAAAATGCTCTTTACGAGTCTTGGTGGATAACCATTGTCAATAAATATGTTATTTAAAGTTCGTAAATTTTTTGAATGAAAACGTTGATTAGAAATACGTGTCACTCTATCTCTCATCGCTGTAACAATGTTCACCTTTTTTGTTTCAGAGGATGGTTGGATTTGAAGTGTATATATCTTCCTGAGTAAGTAGGTTTGGTATACCAATCAAACATGATGCGTTGATCATTGGTTCTTATCAGTTTTGTGTCAAGAAACGGAACAGAGTTGCCCACCTCACATTCTGTAGTGAATTGTAATCTAGCATTGAAACTGTTAAAAACTTTTTTAATTGTATCTATATGGTTACTAGGTACCGCACAAATGATATCATCAACATACTTCCTCAAAAAGGGAGATTGAAGGGAAGTTGAGGGATTGATTGATCTAATAAAAAATCTAAGACCATAAGGGCCAAGATGGGGCTAAGTGGACTGCCCATAGGGCTGCCGAAACTTTGCTTGTAAATTGTTTTTTTATGTGCAAAAATAGATGAAGAGAAAAGAAACTTTATAATATTAGTGAACTTATCTAAAGGAATATTGGTGTGTGGGATAATTCGATCCCAGTTGTCTGTGATAATCCCAGCGACCAGGTCCAGTGGAATATTCGTAAAAAGTGATACAGCATCTAGTGACAACAGCACGTAGCCATCGGGTAAAGAGGAATCCCGGATTTCATCCACAAACGAGAAGGTATCAGTGACGTTATAGTTGGTTCTCTTGGCAAAGGCCAACGTAAGAATATCAGCGCAAAATTTTGATAAATAATATGTAGGAGATCCAACAAAAGAAACTATAGGACGTAAGGGGCAGTTGTCTTTATGAATTTTGGGTAAACCATAATATTTGGGAACAACACCATTGTAACAGATCAAACGTTTAAATGTTTGTTCGTCAATAAAATTGTTCGACTTTAAATCTCTAACGATATTGTTGCTCCGTGTTTGTATGGTGCTTGTTGGATCGCTACTCAATACGTTATAAGTGCTGGTGTCACCGAGCAAAGCTTTAGATTTGTCAACATAATCTGAGTGTTTAAGTAATACTGTGACCTGTCCCTTATCAGCTGGAAGGATCAAGACAGGGTCATCGGAGTATTGTTTAAGAAAAGATCTAGTAGAATTACTAAGGGACAGTAATGTGTGATTGAATTTCTTTAACGGTTTGTCTTTTTTGACGAAATTGGTTATGATATTGGTAGCACTCGCCCTACATACATTCTGAGCATTGCTATCGATAGCTCTTATTATGGAATCAACATCCGCGAGTAAACCGCCTAAGCCTTGTTTGTTAATACAGAATGGGATACCAAACTTGGGTCCCAATGATAAGAAATCTGTTATATCTTTAGGGATATCTAAATCTGTTAGATTTTTAAGCCATTTACTACTATTGCCGACACAGGACTGTGATTTATTAATGTGTGATAATCGTTCAAATTTAGAGGTCGTAATCCTCTTGCAATTATTAAATGTTTTATTAAAACTGATCGTTAAATGTTTAAGAAAATCATTAAAAACATGTATAGGAATTCTATCTCTATCTGTATGTAGGGCGAGTGCTACCAATATCATAACCAATTTCGTCAAAAAAGACAAACCGTTAAAGAAATTCAATCACACATTACTGTCCCTTAGTAATTCTACTAGATCTTTTCTTAAACAATACTCCGATGACCCTGTCTTGATCCTTCCAGCTGATAAGGGACAGGTCACAGTATTACTTAAACACTCAGATTATGTTGACAAATCTAAAGCTTTGCTCGGTGACACCAGCACTTATAACGTATTGAGTAGCGATCCAACAAGCACCATACAAACACGGAGCAACAATATCGTTAGAGATTTAAAGTCGAACAATTTTATTGACGAACAAACATTTAAACGTTTGATCTGTTACAATGGTGTTGTTCCCAAATATTATGGTTTACCCAAAATTCATAAAGACAACTGCCCCTTACGTCCTATAGTTTCTTTTGTTGGATCTCCTACATATTATTTATCAAAATTTTGCGCTGATATTCTTACGTTGGCCTTTGCCAAGAGAACCAACTATAACGTCACTGATACCTTCTCGTTTGTGGATGAAATCCGGGATTCCTCTTTACCCGATGGCTACGTGCTGTTGTCACTAGATGCTGTATCACTTTTTACGAATATTCCACTGGACCTGGTCGCTGGGATTATCACAGACAACTGGGATCGAATTATCCCACACACCAATATTCCTTTAGATAAGTTCACTAATATTATAAAGTTTCTTTTCTCTTCATCTATTTTTGCACATAAAAACAATTTACAAGCAAAGTTTCGGCAGCCCTATGGGCAGTCCACTTAGCCCCATCTTGGCCCTTATGGTCTTAGATTTTTTATTAGATCAATCAATCCCTCACCTTCCCTTCAATCTCCCCTTTTTGAGGAAGTATGTTGATGATATCATTTGTGCGGTACCTAGTAACCATATAGATACAATTAAAAAGTTTTTAACAGTTTCAATGCTAGATTACAATTCACTACAGAATGTGAGGTGGGCAACTCTGTTCCGTTTCTTGACACAAAACTGATAAGAACCAATGATCAACGCATCATGTTTGATTGGTATACCAAACCTACTTACTCAGGAAGATATATACACTTCAAATCCAACCATCCTCTGAAACAAAAGGTGAACATTGTTACAGCGATGAGAGATAGAGTGACACGTATTTCTAATCAACGTTTTCATTCAAAAAATTTACGAACTTTTTAAATAACATATTTATTGACAATGGTTATCCACCAAGACTCGTAAAGAGCATTTTATTCAACTCTCTCTCGTTAAGACAACGATCTCTAACCCAGGTACAATCTCCGCATCAGAGTAGTCCTGTGACTACCAATAGGTATTTTAAATTACCTTATATAGAAAACTTAACACAACAATTATCTGGTGTATTTAGAGATCATCATATAAAAATTGCTGTATACAATCCCTCGCCTTTAAGAAATATGTTCACCTTTTTAAAGGATCCTATCACTCCATCGTTGCAATCAAATGTGGTTTATTGTATCAAATGTAAAGATTGTCCCTCGGTCTATGTCGGACAAACCTCTCAGTACCTTACACACGCCTATGTTCGCTGGCGGGAAATATTCACACACGGCACGGCTTTTCCAGTTATTCGTTTGGTTAGATCATCAAATTATTTATTTTCGTTTCTATTACAATACAAATTTCGAATACATTTTTTTGCTAGTACAGCTATGCAATATTTAAAACATATTTTAGCCAGAAAATCGAAATCTCTTGCAATTGCACTGTACAGAAATCAATAAGTGGAAGTTATATTTCATTGTAACACCGACGCAGAACGAAGCTTGTCTATTATATGTTTGCAGTTTGTTTATCATTTACAATTTAAATTTTTTCCAAACTTTTTGTGTAACTCACCTATTATACTGAGCAGACTCACAGAATTGTCTGCTTAATAATCAGTAAGGCAACAAAGGTGTGATGTATAAAGATATGATTAGGCTTCTAGGAGGTATGGTGTTCTTTAGTCGTATTCGTTTAAATGTCAATTGACAGTACCCATAATGTACATTTAAATGTTTAATGATAAATTATGAGAAAATTATCGAGAAGTTATCTAAAACTGTCTAAAACGTCAGTAAACATCAAATTGAACATAAATCAGTTTTTAAAGGACAAATATTTGTTCTTTATTATATGCTTGATACTAGTTTTATTAGCTCTGTCTTCTTGATCATGTTATGAGGATATAAATATTCGCTTGTGATTTTAAAATTGTTTTATAAATTACAGAGTTTACCTACCTAGCGAGTTGAGACCGTAGTGTGCTTGATAAACCGTACTAGCAGCTGCCGTACTGATAGGTAGTGCAGGACTTAATCCAGAACTCTGGTTCAGTTGACCTAAGGACTGTCCGAATCCTCCCATAGAAACTCCACTTTGACTTAGTTGCCCCAAACCTACAGTATGTATAGTTAATATCTATTATCAATACCTTAGTCATTAGTTCTTACCTGTAGCCATTCCGGCTACTCCCCATCTAGATTCAGAGGTACTAAACATGCTGGAACCACAAAGTCCATCACCCATTGCTCCAAACGGCGGAGTCCGTGCGACGGAAGGAGTGCTCCTGGGGTTCTAAAGACATTGGTGGTCTTCTTCCTCTTCTTCCACTTTGCTCTTCTATTTTGAAACCAAACCTATTGCGAGAAGAACCAACATAAATCTTGATTTTCTTTTAACAAATACTGGAGTATTCAGTAAGAAAATTTACTTGTAAAGCATGTATTTAAATGTTTAGTGATACGAACTTGCACATCAGTTTCCCCTATTTCTTTTGCAGGTTGACAAAACGTAAAACTAAACATAAACCTATTGTGTTTAGCTTTACTGTTCAATATCGTGTAGTAAATAGAGAACACAGTAAGCAAGAATATAGCTGATTATTCTCTGTATAATTAATGAAATCTACCAGCGTCGTGATCGAATAAAAAGTCTTTAAACTTCGTAGGTTTCCAATAATCGACGTTTAATTGCTCATACTTCAAATTCAATACCAAGACTGAATTTTAGAGTATGGACTGCAAAACATCTGACACGCGACGAAATCAAAGTAATTATAAGATTATATTCTTTCAGAAACGTACACTTTTAGCAATCAGATATGAAGCACAGCCCTATTGCCTATTTTCTATTTCAAGCTGATTTATGGTTGTTGACTTGTTTATAATCTAGCATAAATTCGTGTTCACGTACTACATATTTAAAAATACAAATATGTGACAATTTGGGGGTTGGATTATAAGAACTTTTATCGTTTAGACAATAGCAAAATTAATAATGCATTCAATCTTCTTGTAAACTTCGGATGGTGAACTATGAAGAACAGACGCAAGTTACATTTGATAAATTTTGTTTATCGAGTTCTCCATTATAAGAATTTCCTGGTTTCGCTAACCGACTTTCTATTACCTCCACATCTAATAAATACTTTCAATACACGTTATAAGCAGCTATTTAATATCCCACGAAATTCAAGGTCAATTCTAGGTCATGTAGTTAACTTGCATCTTTAGCACAAGTACTGTAATTTGCGAGTACAAGATTTATCATGCGTTACTAGGCACCAACCATAAATAAAGTCACAATAGTTAAATAGGACACCAAAGATGCACAGAGTCATAATTTCTGACTATGATTCAAAATACATCTGTTTACATGAACCATTCTTAAAAAGAATTAGGTATACTCTCAGCAAAATACTATAGACGAGTTTGGCAAAACAGGCATCAATCTACCGATCGAGATGAAATGCCTCATGAACGATGGTGAGGGATTGTTACATATATTTATATTTAAATTGTCCTTGAAAATGTCAATACAAATTTTAGAATCAAACAGCAAAACACTAGTTGTTGTAGAACTAAGAAATAAATTCCAGGCCCTAATTTATAGTAGCAGCTACCTGCAAATGTTTGCCAACAGAAAAGGAGTAAAAGAACTATCTCAACGGATTATGCCTACACTTTTCAGTTCGTAATAGCCTCCAGTATAGCATTTGTGTAAATAACAAAGTCTAGTCTTCAAGAATTGATGCTGATGGTGCACCTAAATAGATATTTATTACATCAGAAGAGGCACTATTGAGAAAAATTATCATCTATATCAAAGCCAAAATATTTAGACTCCGATCCGACACAATATCGAAACTTTTTGGAAAAATCAAGTTAAACAAATAGATAAACCAATGTCAAAGACAATTCTTTAAAACGTAAGCAAGCACCCAAGCAGTGCCAGAGCTTCTATAAACTTGTAGAAATAGTACCTTCTCCAAAAGTTTAGAAAAATCTAGAAACCTTTATAAATGTATTCCTAGATCTTCTGCCATATATCTGGAAAATGTGGTTGCTCAATACAACAGTTAACGATCGAAAGTACTATTAGATTAATGAAAAGACTATTTAAACACAGTGGCAGAAGTATTGTCACATCTATACGCATTGGTTTTAATATTCATTAATTGAATTTCTTCAACTGACGCCAAATTAGGTTTGAAGATATTGGGATAGATACGATTTGAGTTACAATATGATATAAAAATATTAGAATTGTCATTGGTGAGCTAGACGAAAGCTACAGTCAATTACTTTAAGAGGTTTGGAAACCCATAAAAATAACACACAGGAAGCCAGTCTATGGTCCAAGATCAAGTCAGCAGCTAAAAGACAATTAACTTTCTATTTGAAACGAAAATTAAATCAAGTTACATATGTATTCGTAATTGTGAGTTACAAATATTAAAATCACCAATACTTATGAGCTCATCCACTACAGGTAACATAATGACTGATTAGATTGAATGTAATTACACATCATTAAAAGAACAAGGCATATTTATTGCTTTTAAAATATCAATAATTTATTTAAAAAAAGCTGTCTTCATCTATTTTTCGATGAACTAAAAAACCAAGCATTATATTAGTGACGTTGTATAAACAGGGCGCGTCTACGAACCTTTGCGTTCTTTAGATTAGTCTTCTGTAGAAACAACGGCGACTGATATACAATAAAGATAGGATATCAAAATATTTGAAAACAATAAATTTTCAGTTTATTACTCTTAATTTGTTTGACGAGTTGCAGTGCAAATCCAGTTCTACGGAGATTATATGTTGACCTATACAGATACGCGCACATCAATGCAGACTAATAGCTACAAAGGGTAAGACGCCTATGCATTTAAGTTGTGCGAGTATCCAACCAGAATTCCACAGATACATGTGAAAACTACCCTTATAACCAAATAATGCGACCCGAATACAGCTTTGTAAAACTTGGAGTCTACTATAGTGGAGTCTACGGTAGAAATAGAAAATACAGGTGTATATATCAAGTTCTAGTAGTAGTATGTAGTAGTAGCAATAGTAAAAGATGGAAAAGGCAATACATACACAACTACTTTCGTGGATACTTGGGCACGATGCTTGGTTATGAATAATTCACCATACATTAATTTATTTATTCTCGTAAATGCATACGGTTACGTGTGGTTTATAATAGTGGAAAAATTTAGCACTTTTTTTCTATCATCTACGTATAAATGTACTACACATAGACTTGGAAGAGAGTGATTCACTTAAAAACTTAATGCGATGGGTTTTCTGTGTGTACCGTATTGTATATATATTTTTTTATTTTTAGAATATGTACTTTCAAGTTTCTTTTGTATTATTTATACTTTACATTATGACTTTATTTATATTAAAATATGTATTATTCATGAGATTTAATCGAAATCACTAAAACATCATTATTATTTCTGTCATGCATTCCATTCAACTCTGAAAGTGCGAATTGGTGTTGGCAAATTTGACAAGCTAACATTCCGTTTCGGTAAGCTCTTTGACATTGGTGGATATTTCTGCATCATGACCCCTGCTTGAAATAAGAATCTTTTAAGTACTGTATTTAGCTTTAATATGTTGTCTTTTGTCAATCGCCACGTATTCATTTCCATATCGTGTCAGATCAACAATAAAAATCGCTGTAAATTTCAAATACTTAATAATAAAATAAATATTATATCAAAATTGTCTACTAGAATGTCCGACATGTGAGATTCTGATGTATATCCGTCAAAAGTGTTTGAGTAGAAGCAAACGAAGCAGAAAAGATGGCCTTACCATAATACAACATACATACAAATAACTGTGAGAAATTGAAATAAGTAGCCATATTTGCGTGATGTCAATTCTAATTATATTTACCTTGTCGACTGAATTTGAAATACATTATAAAAATTATATTTGTGCAAGTAAAACTTCTATTATTATTTGATAACACGATAGCGCCACTAAATAATTAATCGTCGGCAATACATTTTACTTAAATCATAAAAAAGAATTGTTAGGACCTCTCGAAAATACTATGCGTGTCATTCTGGATTTCTGGGAACTAAAATACTTTTAACTTACATCACTCCCAAAAATAGCTTTGCGGTTTGAAATTGAGTTTCTCATCTCATCTTATTTTATTTCAACCAGAGGTGTTCCGAAGTCTTAAAGTTGATAAGATTAAGCACTCTCATTCTCTTTTGTGGTTAATTCAGCTGCAGTAGCTTCCCAATCTGTATTGCTTATCGAAACTAACCACTGCAATTGTGTAAAATATATATGTAGATGTGTTTCCATGGTTTTACTCTACACACACGCATGACGCTATTAATTATATCCCAACAGCGAACGGTAGCTCAACCCGAATGCCACTGTAGCGACACGTTGCCACAAGCGCCACCGATAAGAATCAAAACCCGGATCATAAATACTGATCTACCTTTTATTCTAGTTAGAATAAACATTCACCGCAATCTTAACATCGTTTTATTGAAGATGTCTGACCGGAGGATTTTTTTTGTGGTAGAGCAAGCGATAATGTGGTATACTCGACGAGTAAGGCGGTTGTCGCAATAAATTGAAACCTGATGCATTAATTTTTGCCATAGTAACAACACGCATGGGGCAATGTATTTTCCAGTAGAAAATTATCGTTTTTCGTTAAATAAACGACGAAACTTGTCATTAGCTCCTAAGTTAGTTGGTTTCAAAAGCTCGCATGATGTGCACTTCTGATGATTTGAGCTTTAGGTATTATATTTAGGTAAAAATTATAACCACTAAGTTTCTTCAGATGGAACAACCAGCAGTTTCTTTGCAGAGCCTCTATACGACGTTTATCTATGTGGTGATGATTTATGATAGCGATAAACACAAGTTTTATCAATAGTGATAAATCAGCGCACATTTAATCTCTTTGATTTTGTCAAAAATATACGAAACACACAGAAAAGTTTGCAGTCATACATTCGTGGACAATTTATTCATTAAAAAACCTTTTATTCAAAATGTATGATTTGCGTTTAGGTACCTCAAACGCCAACAAAATGGTGGCCGCCTATCTGCAGTCCAATTCTTACGATTGCAGTCGGGATACATCAGTAAGGATCGTCAAACTGACCTGTAGGCGTACGTTGGCACACACGACCGACTGTAATCTATTCAATTAGTCTACAGGCAATCGGTTAGTAGGCTGAATGCGAATAGAAACTTTTAGTTGAAGTGAAGTTTCCTCGACCTTCTTTTCTTAAAATGTAATGTAATGACCTTCTAAAGTATCAGATAAGATAGTTATATCTTTGTCTCCTATTATAAAGTGACTGATGTAAGAGATCTTACTCAGAAAGTATCTACCTACATTTGTTTCATATATTATACCCATATACAACAAGGTGTAAAACAAAGCAAAATCACGTTTAACATGCAACCAACGCAAATCGAAAATTTCTCTGTTAATATTATTCCTTACTAAGTCTGAAATATGGAACAGCCCCGTGTAACTGTATAAACATATTTCTTCTAATATCTAGCAGAATATTTTTCAGAAGACTAGTCCGTTTCAAGAAACACCAGAATATTAATTAATTTAGACATTTGTAAAAAAGTACCAAACCAATTACAATCATCTATAATTCCTCTAAACACATCCATACTGCACTTTCGGTAGTCACCAATATGATACAAGTGACAGTGTTCAGTATAGTAATAATCATAGTAGTATCTATTTATGACGCCCTTGTTATTATTAATTATGTTCGCTTTAATCCTACATTATACTTGATTGATTCACAAAAGAGTGACGTATACTTTCGACCACAGATTCTTTAACTAAAAATATATTGCATTGATTATTCACTACAGGCTTCATTTTAGATTATTTACGGAAGGGAACACTATCAATTTCGCAAAGTCTCTTTTAAAACTGCATGGCCTATCCATAACTTAATAATCGTGAAATTTAGACGTATGTAGAGATCCTTACAGTTTTTGCAAATATTTTATGCTTGCACGTAGAATATTTACTGCAGTGTGTTTCATTTAAGTTGTTTCGGTTTGAAAAAATATAAAATACATACTGCGCTTTACTGAATACCGTATAGCTAACATCCAAATACTCTTCAATCTATTGAAAGTATGTATATGTAATAGATCAACATACTATGCTGAAAATTCATGTCTCTATTGTTTATCGCGCTTAAGATTGTTTTGGGAACTTGTACATTCTCGTAAAAATCAGAGTAGTTGGAAGTTGATAGGTATAGGGAACTATTAATAGAGTAATAAATAAAACTTAACTTACCACCTAGAATCTGAAAATAGCATATAATACAGGGTCTCTAAAAATAATCTAACTTCGATATGTTGAAATGAATTTAGTTCTTATCGATCTATGTGTCAAATCGTACAGTGATATCGCTTAGCGTTTAGGCAGAAGAGACCGATAAAGTAGTCGTGACTCACACTGTATACATATTTAGTAATTTCCAATGCATATAATAACCATGCTATACATTAAATACATTAAAAATGTGTCAATTATTACTGAAAATTTCACTGATATTTTAGGCAATATAAAGTTTACGCTACTTTTGTTGTAACGATACAACATTATATATTGCAAATAATACATACCAACCAACATACTAACCAACTACCTATGCATTGTTATGAGGGCTTCCAGGTTTTGACGGCGTCATAGTAAAGTGCTCGCACATACAGGGTGTGGCGCGAAGAGTTTTGATTAGAAGTTTTTGGGTATGTAGTAATAGGCGAAATGTAAAATTTTATAAGATTACACAATCGATAATGCTGATTTTAAATATAATATTTTCATGAATGATCTACTTCCGGTACACCGGAAGTACATACCAACTTGCTTATTTTAAATAGACCATGGTATTTTTTATTTTATTTTTCAATTCTCTATCAAATTAATTAATTAAAATTAATAGTTTTTAAGATATTTCACTTTTTTAAATTTTTCTACAAAAACACAGTCCTAAATAAATCACGATGTTGCTGTAAACAAACACGCTACTGACTTAAAATTTGACATGGCGAATTGCAAGACATCACTAAAGTGCCTCGTCCTTTGAAATGTAAAATTTTTTATACAGGGTGTTTGCCACATACCACTCAATTCCAAGAATTTCAAACAATTATAACTCGCTTATTTCAAATACAACACCCTGTATATTACATCAGCTTTCAATTCCTATCTTCATTCTCGTTTAATTGAGACCATTCCGTATACCTAAATCTAATCGGTTTTGAGATATTTTATTATTTTACTTAACAATAACGAAACTTAATATTTCCAAAACTATTAATTTTTAATGTAAGACATGGTACATGAAATTTGGTCAAAATTTGATAGAGAATTGAAAACTAAAATAAAAAATACCATGTTCTATTTAAAATAAGCGAGTTGGTATGTACTTCCGGTGTACCGGAAGTAGATCATTCATGAAAATATTATATTTAAAATCACCATTATCGATAGTAGTACATACCTAAAAACTTCTAATCAAAACTCTTCGCGCCACGCCCTGTATATACAAAACAAAAGTGGTTAAAACGCGATCAAAACCCGGAAGCCCTCATAACAGAGACTCGGACCGTGGAAGCCTTCGATATCATTTACCTATGCACTACATCCATCAGAATTCATTGATAAAAGATTGCGCAATACTATATAAGATTCAACAACCCGTAACATCTATCTCTATTTGTATTAAATGGAGCAGCATTTTATATATAAGTACGTTCTATATTTACTTACCACAACTAAAAAGTAATTCAATTAACTAGGAAGATGATGATGTAAACACTTAAAGTAGCGTCGATTATGATTAACATTTTTTCAACTATAGGTATACAATCACAGTGACATGAATCCCAGTTACACACAATATTATTTGCGCTAAATCTACGCCATTTGTTAGCTCTAACCACATCAAATCGACTCTTCATTGCATTCCGGCTTTATAAATCTCTCCAGAGAGAGATATTCCTGGGGTCGAGCGAGCGGTGCATTCAGCCTAGGTCTCTAATGGTGCTGGATTATTTAACAACCGCACGTCTCCACGTACGATGGATAACCACTGTCAAGCCTTCCCGAGGGATGCAACGACGATCCCTCAGTGCCACAAGGAAAGTGCCAAAGTCTGTATTCGCGGGTCAACGGTCAGACCCGAAAGATTCATCGCTACGCGTTTACCACTCAAAGTATAGACTAACACAATCGTTGTATGTTGTGCATTATAGATATTATACCGTTGACTACAAAGCTTATCATGACGTTTTTTTTTCAAGTAATTAGGACGTTGGCAAAAACTGTGGCAGTGTAATTCATGGAACCATTCGCAATTATTTAATTCCTATATTGTACATATGTATGTATATCAAAGCGTATTGTCAAGTAATAAAAGTACCTACAACAGTGAGTAGTAAGTGAAACATTCATATGCAATGTATCCACTCTTCAGTAATGACTTTGTCTTTCTCTAAATAAAGTTCTGCTCTATGCATTAGGTAAAACATATAAAGCACAATGTAACTATTTTCAATATGTCCTTATTCATAACCATGTTACCCAATTACATTGCAGTATAAATAAAAGATTCGAAAAGTCTTGGTATAGTACTACTAAATTTACCTTTAAGGCAATAAAAAAATCGAAAAACTACTTCAAGAGTAGCAATGCTGTAACTACTTCTTATTTTAACTTATGTAATAGATTTTTAACACTAAACTAATAATTCGTATTTTAGTATCTCAAAACAGCTTGCGTCCATTACAGCGGCATCAGTTATCAATTATGTGCGGCTGTAGATTAACTTGAAATTTTGAATTTTGTGTTAGAGGTCGATCCCGGTACATCTGGAGTAGGAAGCAAGTGTACTAATGAGTCTCGCGGATTTTTTGAATTGTGGAAACTATAATGTCATACAGCTGAAACTTCAGCATCCTGAAATTATCGACAGATCAGAAGTTAGCCATTTGCAAACTTTTATATTTATTGTCATAACTTTTTTAAGGTTATGTCTAAAGAGTTTAGCTTATATCATAAAATACTAAAAAGTTTATTAGATACATCGAACTACCTCAGGAGTGAATTCTCAAGAAAGTTATACCATCGTGTGGTACGATTATAGAACATCAAATAATTGATTTGGAATATATTGCCATCAAGTGAACTAGTATACACACATTTCCGTATCTAAAACCTACGAATCAGTTTTATCTATGTGATCTTGAATCAGGAAATCTAGGTGGCACTTCCAATGCTTTCTACAATGGGACACACACTTCTTAAATAGGATCATATGCATCAAGATTGGTACACTAACGCGTTTCCGCGAATTTCGTAGAAATGCAGTATAGTAAAATAATCGCAAATATTTCCAAAGCTATTGTAGATGGATATATGACACTTTAATAATGACTGATCCAGAATTATTTTCTTCATTTAAAGCTCTTGTCAGACATGCTAGGTTCCATTTGAAAAAACTGACTTCTTTAAATTTGAATTTTCCAATATTATTTGCTAAATTTTTGAGCAGTCTATATAAATTTTGTACCTCTTACGGCAGTATTAAAACTTACATTCGTGAACTCTAACTGGTAAACACAGAACTTCTTGATCTTGAGTATAAACCTAACTATTTAATTTAATTATGAACGATGTAATGATAACCAATGCAACGGGTCGATGGCCGCAGTGGTTAGGCGGCTGACTATTGTTGTGAGAGAACGATAGGTGCCGGGGTTCAATTCTCTGTAGGGACGGTGACATTTTTTCAGAGAGTTTAATCCTGGATCGACTTGCCATTCGCTGTTGGGAGCAAAGTGATTAACAGCGCGGCATCATAAAAGGCGATATGATGCTGTCACAAAGCCATTTAAAACACAACTTACACACACTAAAACTACACCGCAAGAGTTGCAGTGATAGCCAGACAAGTAATACAGCTTACGGAGTCACTGCAACTAAGCACCCACCACACATTTAAAAAAAAAAAAAAAAAAAAACAGATCGTAAAAAAAATTCGATCAAAGGGTAACCAGATCGATTTTAGACCCATTCCTGAATGGTTTATTTCTTTCTTTTGGTAGCTTAGAACCAAAATGTTATATCAGCTTTCATCAAGATACACAAGATAGAGTCGACCACAATGACTACATGAATATTGTTTATGAGGATTCTGTCGAGAAACTGCGACAACTCAACAAGGATATCTTAGCGAGTTACAAAGTAGACGAGAGAATTTTTCGAAATTCGCAACGCGGGGGAGGGGGGGTGTCAATGTTAGTATGGAGCATTTTTGGGGGCAAATTTACTTAAAACTGATTAATACTCTTTGACACAATTAATGAAACACATGTTTCGGCGTTTTTTCAATTCAACTCCCAAGTGTGTGAAAGATAGTGACAAGGTTATCGGAAATAATATTTTTATCGTGAAATTTGCTTGAAATTTGTATTAATACTCGTGTACATAAATAATAAAACACGATTTTCGGCGATTTTAAATTCAATCCCATCCTGAGAGAGTAGAGAAGTTTATATAGAAAATAATATTTTTATAGTGGTCACTGCACAGTTTGTTGAGTTATGCAAGACCAATGAATGTGAAAACATATAAATTTGATTAAAATGAAAAAAAAACATATTGCTTACGCAGGCAAAAAGCTAGTAAAATATATAACGCGGACCAAAAGTTACTAGTATATAGACATCTTCTGAAGTAGTTGATGGCATGAGCAGCTAAATATAAAGTGAAAACTCATTTACCTGACAACAAACAACGATCATGAAAAGCTACGCCCAAGGATAGATTAAATTCAATAATATAAATCTTTAACTGCGTTTTCTGAGCAAAGTTGATGTAAGCGTGTATTTCTATAGTTAAAGTTATAAACTATCTCAATGTATACTAATTTGTTTTACTTACACCATATTTAAACTAGAAATTTCTGAAATTGTGTCATTGTTTCAGTCCTTTTGCACTAACAGTTTGAATTATGAAAACGATAATGAATAGTTGGGATGGTCGCTGTAAAATCCATTAGAATATTGCATTGGATAATGCAAAATGTTATTAAATGTAGTACTATTTTTACACGAGGCGGTGCGCTATATCCGTATTGTCATTTTAATGCTGAGTAATACCTTACATAGATCTATATAATATTCTAAGGTATATGCCTCATGATTTTATATTAAATCAGATTGACAAAAATCGTAATTATCGGAGGTGGATCAAAAAAATTCAATTTGTATTTATATATAGTCTTCCACAGTATACAATATTAACAAGAATTTATTGTTTGTTCGATGACTTGTAATTCATGTCTAAAATATACGCTGTTCTATTTTCATTCAGTAATATATTTATTAATTAACTCAGTAAGGCGACAACTACGACATTTTAACTACTAAATTTCAAATTCAGATTATTAAAATTGATTCAAAATAATTCAAATATTCCCAGTTGAACAACAATTTAAAACAAAAAAATTCCTATGTAAAGCTAACCGATAAACTATTTCATTCTACAAGAACAGCCATCGAATTTATACCGAAAACGAACACGGTACGGCTTAAATTTTCATCTACCCTCCGTGAAAAATTCATCGCAAATGTTTGTTGACGTGACACTGTGTATACGCAGAGACGCAATTTTCCACCTGCTTCAAGTTACAACGACCCATCCAACGCATGCGCGCACACCATCCTCTCGCGTCCGTTATTGAATGGTAGAGCCCCGTTACCCGGTACACTCGCATTTCACGAAATCGTTTCAATTTACATGAAGTTCGCTGTGATGAAACCGGTTGATCGGCAAGAAAATCCGAGAATTTCCTACAATAAACACATCGACCAGTTGCAGTTTCATACGAATACTTGAAAGGGGGATATCGTGTGAGTTATTCAAGAAATGATAGAAGGGATATAGAACAAAGAAAACGCAATTGAACACATGCTTTGTGAACGCAATAAATAATCCAAGATATTTATTTATTAGCTTTCTGTATTATTTACAAAAACAATACTATTCATATTACTGACTTTTTTATCGAAATTTTATACTAAATAAAGTTATCTTTAATTTTCAAAACAACTTATGTATTTGGTGGCATTTGCAACTGCACATTGAATTGGGCCAGTGTTGTAACAGACTGATTCATATTCAGCTATATTTTATGGATCAATACAGCTGCCAAATTGGTCATGTACCACAGACAACCGAATTGTAGTAAATAGTAGCAAATGATTTGTAATAATATATAAGGTATTTTGAAACATTTACTTTCTGTAAAACATTATCAATCTCAGTGAACTCTCAAAGGGCTTAATCTCATGATCTAGGATATCAGAATGGAGATTTCTGAACAGGATCATGGACTAGGCCCCCGCCAACCTCACATTTTCGGTCGACCAGCAATCAGTAGAAGTAAATAAGTGAAACTAATTGGTTAGCTACAAATTTAAAATTAACACCAAACGGAACAGCGATGCCTAGAGCAGGTGAGGAGGGAAATGAGGCAAATAAGCCTTCAGAAGATAGACGTGCTTATTGGAGAGCTAACAATTCTAGAAAGGAACTGGAATTCGCAGACCAAGCACCAATCTCTTGATAGCCTTGGGGTTATCCTCACCGATCTTCTAGCCAGAATTACACACCATAGATTTCTGCGTCTGGTAGTACCTGAACAAATGAAGCCAGGCCACAATAAAAACGTTGACTTGGTACTACAGCTTTTAATCTAATCTGCTCTGAAGATGTTCAAGCAATAATATGTAGCTAGTTAAAATAAGAGGGCAAAAAGGGAGCCAATATGAATTTTGTTGGACTAGAACTGAGATTTTCAAGACTCAACTAATGTCAGGCCGGGTTGGACACCCGCTACGGCATAATGAGGCGAAGCCGTACAGCCTGTAGCCTGGGTGGGAAGAACTACCGCCCATGTCCGAAGACGCCTGGCTTCCCGAGGCTGTATCCCCAAGGGACGGACGTTATCTAGTCAGGCGCCGCTCTAGGATGGGCTAACACACCCGGCCATTGGAGCTAAAAATGTAGGTGTGCATGACACTGAAAGAAATAAGACTGCCCACAGAGTGCCCTTCTCGGATGGGGGCACAGGGAGAGCTGGGAGCAGTCAGAATCACAAAGAGAAACACAAACTGGAGTGGACCACAGAATTGAATAATAGCTTATTAAAGTTTTATGAAAATAGCAAACCAGAAGAAAGAGGATATATGAAAAGGCTTCACCACATTTGCATAGAAATGTATCCAGACTACGCATACCTATCTGCACAACACCTCAGAGATCAAGCTGCATCACTCAGACGACGCGGAGTTAGATACCAGCCACAAGAAAATGCAAATGAAGCGATGAGATATACTGACATAATTCAACCAGCGAACCAAACATCAGAAGAAATCGACGAAGAACTGAGACAACGATTCCTTGACAAAGCGGCTGTAACCCAAAGGAGAACCAGATAAATAATCTCAAACAACGAGACAATATAGCCCACCATTCACAAACTGGATCATTCAAGACCATCTTAGAAGAATTGGCCTATCTGCAGAAGCGCAAAGGCTACAGCTTCACCAATCCAAAACAATCCACGGCAAGTTCTATCAGAACATCCAAATGCAAGATCTATCCACGAAGGCTACATTTGCGTTTCTGTCGGCAGTCGGACTGTACTCTGAAACAGAAGGTTACATAATGGCGTGTCAGGATGGCGTGTATCCAACACTAGTATATAGGCGTGTGGTACTGAAAGAGAATATTGAGGACGTCAGATGTCGAAGGTGCAAAACTGCTGAAGAGACACTAATGCATATACTTTCAGCATGCCCAAAGTATAGTTCGACGAAATACGTGAACCGGCACAATGCGGCCCTAAAAGTAGTCTATTACACTGTTAGATACCAGTATGGCATTGATCCCAAGCCCATTCCATCATATCAAGCCGAAGAGATACCAACGGTAATCGAAAATGACCGATGCAAAATTCTATGGGATTTTCCGTTCTCTACAACCCAGCAGGTCAAAGCTAACAGGCCCGATATGGTGGTAATAGACAAAGAGAAAAAAATAATGGTTCTCGTAGAAATGTCTTGCCCATGCGAAACCAATATCCGAGAAAAAGAAACAGAAAAGATCAAGAAATATCAAGACCTAATTAGTCAACTGTACACAACGTATAAGGAGTTTAGAATATCCATCGTACCACTAATAATTGGCGTGCTAGGCAGCATACATGGTGCGTTTGTGGACCACTTGGCGAAGATTATTTCCAGAAAATCTACCATAAACAACATTGCTAGCCAAATGCAGAAACATGTTATTTTGGGATCGCTACAAATACTCCGCGGCCACGAGACAAAAACTCACTAGAAAAAGAGCAGGAAACTAACGCGATAGAGAAGATACACCGTCGGTGAGGACCATTCCAAGTTCCCGAAGTTTCCAACCGTACTACAACAAAGCGGATTGCAACTATTCTCATATCTCCTATTTGGCGACGAGGATAGCTCCCAAAGTCCATGGCGTTCGCGAGCCGTCGTGGACAAATTGACGTACCTGACATTGTAGCTTAACTAGCAATAAAACCAACCATAAACCCAATATCCATCTCCTAAAGGGTCCTGCGCTCTCCCGGGAGGTCGGGCCACTACTGCTTTTGTGGCGGTGGTGCGGGCGTGCGGGAGTGCGCGGGGTGCGCGGTCAGGGTGCGCATTATAAAAAAATAATAATAATAATTTATTTGGTTATGTGACACATATGTGTATATAAAGCTGGGTACTGACTTGAGCAAATTTACGCGCACGAACACCCAATATGCGCAGGAACGCTATCCATCGCTTGTCGGTTTCTTCGCCTTTATCAAAGGATTTGTGTGCGCACAGCGTTCGTGCGCGTAAATTTGCTCAAGTGAGTACCCAGCTTAACAGTAAGCACATCTGCGCTAGTAAATTACAACCAACGGTGATTTGTTAACCTTTCGCACGTACAACATAGTCGTCATCATATGGATTCAAGTCCCTTGTCTGCATTCATCTGACAAAATCTCTTCAGGCAGTTGACTTGCATCTGTGTTGTACAGCCTTTACCCGTTTCAGTTATTAGGCTAATATTGATATGGAAATGAAAGTTCAAAATAGTCACTAAACTCAAGCAAAATGATGAAATAAAATGTTCATAGGTTTAATGGAAATGCATTTTCTTTATTTACTGAGTGATGCAAAAACAAGTAGCTTTCAAGTGTTTGTTAAAATTCAGTTTCTCGTAACGAATTTTCTTATTTTTTACCGCCTATTTTCTTGAAGAATCTCATTAACGTGTTGAATTATTGGTTACAGTAGCACCTCTTGCAATATGAAGACAAGTTGACACTCGTTTATGAATCCTATAAAATAAATTACAGCAATGAAGTAGACAATTTTTTGGATAAAAATCTCCAGCAAAGTTGACAATGAATATCAACAACTCTGGCGTTCAACACACAAAAATTTGATGCTTCAATATGCAACAGCAGCAGGTGCATCGTTCTTAATGACATGGCGCTATCTCACCAAGTATGACGTAAGTAATCTTAAGTATAACATCCAAATAAGTGCCAAAAATTTAAGCTGTCCATATTAATTCCGTATTTCTCCCGTACGCTTACACATGTATCGATCTCGTGTTAGAATTAATTGATTATGTGTCCGCGCACTTTCTTCTGACATATCTAATATATAAAATTCGCCTTAGATAAGTCATCGCTGCTTCTAGAATGTGCGGCTTTTCATTAGACTTTTATAATGTCAGGCTAAATACATAAAATCTTTGCTTTAATAAACAGCTGTTTTTACAAGAATTATACTTCACATGAACATATTTTTAAACTCGATGACATTACTTTTCTCTAGACAATGCTCCGGGTTTAGATAGGCAAAAACCTAACACATATTTCTAGAAGAATAGCTTTAGGAGCATGACATCGACGGTTGAAATATCTAAAAAATATCTTCAATGTAGTTATTTTATTTCACTTTCGATAAAATACGTAACTATCAATGCGCTAACTGATTTCAGGATTGTTTATTCGAAATGAATAACTTCTTCAAAATTTCCATTGCTAAAACAATTCACGCAAAAAAAGCATGTTGACATTTTTTTAAAAGTCGCAGGGTTGTATTATTTCTACGGCAGTCACCCTTGTTCCCGGCATTTTATTACACATTGTCGGTAGCCGTACTAGCAAGATAATAAATAAGTTTATTTTTACGATCCACGACTACCGTCCGCCGGCATAATGAAAGCGTTAGGAGCTACGGCGTCTTTTCGATTACATAGTCGACGCGATCTCGGACGGAAGGTATGTATATGCGACCCAGGTTCAGCTGGTCGGACGGTCGGACGCGCCAAGGCAAACAATATTGCCGTTCTAACAAATGGTTAATATGTTAACGTTATTGCCGCGGCGGTAAGCCTGTGGGGAGTTAATTTCGGCGATGTTGGCATCATTAATCCCTAATGGGGCGCGGTTGATGTATGATCGGTGGTCCCTCTCCTCTTTGCTATCGCCCTTATATAAACTTCGCCCACATCTGAGCTGACTCTCAGCCCCCGCAAATGCAAGAAGCCGGCAAAATGTATATATACCTACTACCCTTTGTGTTTAAACAACACCTTAACTTCGACACGATTTTTCGCTCAACAAATCCTCGCAGTTAGGAATCCATTAACCTAGGACATACATCTATAAGGTACTTCTGTATTATAATTGTGTATAATGCTATTCTACAAAACAATCAGCTGCTAGATATTCTTCGCAGTAATAGTAAAGAAAAATAGAGAACGAATACACTCAAGAAGTATATAATACAGTTAGGTAAATGAAAAAATTAGGAGCAGGCTACAATTGTTAAGTCATATTACTTCCCATAATGTCTTTTTAGAATCTGCGCTAAAAATATTCCTTGCAAAAATTTTCGAAAGGATTTCCGTGTTTCGTCTCAATGGCTTAAAAAATGTCGCACTCACCATATTACGCTTTGACTGTTATCATAAGGAGAAGTCAGTGTGCATATAACGGGAAAAACATTCGCCTTAAAAAGTAAAACGTATGCCGGTGGAAAAATAGTCAAAGAACACTTTAAAATATCAATAAAGCCATGTTCAAGAACACCAAATACGACAGCTCTGTGTCAATTGCTGGGCCAAAAATTTTAAAATATGTTAGCTATCGGTTATTTTAAGGCACACTTTAGCACAAAGTGATAGTGTTGCTATAATGAGGTAGCTAAATCTATAGAGACCAAACAACTTGAACACAATGAGTTTATTGATGCAGATAATAAAGTACAAGGCGTAAACTAATAAATTGAAGTTTCAAATTGAACTAATGACACAGAACCAATAAACTCCTTATGCGATTGAAACTGGATAATAGTTAAAATCCTTTCATTTGACGCACAATGATTTGAAAGTATATTGAATATCAAGTATTCTACATAGAAATAGATTTTGAAGACTTGTACAAACAAAAAAAGCAAACTTCAATTGCTGAATATTTTAGCCGAACAAAAATGGTGTCATCAATGCACTCTCTGCATCAAATACTTCTTGCGAGTAACTAAATGACGTAAAACTTACGTATACGAGTTGTCCCCAGTTTCTAAGCAACCAAGCAATATTTAATTTAAATTATAAAGAAACACACCTATGTACATCGGATGGTTAAGCATGCTCACAGACTGTGGCATATTTATACATGACACGACTGCATACTAATTTTTAATTTAAGGTTTCTTTCGTTCACACGGCTAGCTACCGATCGCAAACCGATAGCGCTAGAAACATCTCCGGTTATGTATGTGGCATCAATATGCCAACTCTATTTCTATCTGTATTGCCTGTCGTAAACATGAATAGCTACAGAATATCAATTAAGAATGCGGCGAAACTCAGATATGTATAGCACATCTATAATAACATTTTGGCGACAGTATTGTAAGACTTCTTCTTCTACATGTTACTGTGTTGAAGTGCAGAGGTAATTTTTCCAATAAAAGGAATTGCTCAACTTATCAAGCCGTTGTTGAATTGTTCCGTTTAAAAATTGTTTTTAGTTTATAAACAAAAGCATAATGTTCTCATTTTAATTGTTAGAGATAATATTAGAATACGTTATAACATCTTAAGTGTAAAACAGTAGGAATTTATATAACGTAGATACGCTCCTGTACTTTGACAGTTTGTGAAAAGGTAGCGCGTCAAAACTAAATGTTAATATAAGTGCGCGATTAAGTTATAATAATGAAACCAATAACCATCACTGAATCATTTTTCTTGTAAAATCTAGACAATTAAAAATGCTGAAATTGGTAAAATTTCATTCGGGTGTTCTTATGACAATGGAGTTGATAAGGGATATAGTAGTGGAGATAATGCATGCATATACATATGTATATTCTGTGTGAGTAACAAAGACACAGTTTCAATTATGCTGTTCAATTTGGGTCATTGTTTCTCTTCCGAAACAATTCTTTCATAATTTAATATTTCAAAATATGAGAATCTTAATGTTTTATGTATCATGCCAATATATATAGTTTGAAGCTACATATTTGCTCATTTTGCAATACTAGTACAAATCAATATCTGTAAGAATAGTCCAAATGTCTGTATAAAGCCAGTTAAGAAATATAGGAGGCAAATCTAAAATCAGTAAAATCTTCCTCTTGCATTGTAAATATTCGCATTCAGACATAACAAGTACTAAAGCATTTTACAGAACCTTCATTACAACGCATAACAAGTTCAGATCACAATAAATTTAAAACAGTTATTCAACTCCAACGTCTCCCTACAAAAATTCTTACTTTTTTCATATAACGGGAAACGTATACACTTCTATCTGAGATTACACTTTACGACTTTCGATTATCTTTACCGTGGTACTAACCCTGATCATCACCACGCATTATGTCATAAAATATTATTCTTTTCCCAGTTCGCACCCTTCCCTATTATAACGGCTTAGTTACCCGTGATAGGCGGTCGAAAACTGAAAATTTTAACTAAAACATGGGAGGTAGGGAAAATTTGAAAAGTGCGTGTTCCTTTTACATTCAGTTACAATTTACGTATACTATTGCACAGCATTTCTACCACATTTTTAGAACTTAATTTGACTGCTCACAGTGTGAAAACGGATCGCATGATCGTATCACACCCGCATTTTACACCGTCTAAATCCACATTAAGCGAGAACAAATCAAATCATCACTCTTCATTAAGCATTTATACAAACATTTGACTGTATAATGAAGCGCGGCTTTTTATTCGGCGAGGGAGAGGGAGCCTTCGTTCCATTTATTCCCGATGGGGCGCTAAATAATATAGAACCCAAAGATGTGCGTGTTAACGTTGGAAAATACTATCTAGCAAGAGAAAAATATGTAGCTACCTAATTTGATGTTTTTTTCTATATACTTACATCAACCATCCATTCTGTTACGTTCGTTTTATAGGTCAAAATTAGATCATATAGTTCACAAAAATAGAATTACTGATATCCTGGAAGAAATTTTCAAAGAACAACATACAAACCAAAGTTAAAATCAATTTCAGTATGTTTTCGATAACCGACTAAATTAGTTCTATATTACTTGCATTTTGTTGGGATTGTAATCAAAACAATAAATATATTCAATAGAAGAACCTTCGAGAAACTCTTCATTACAATCAGTAATAATTATATCACTAATGGTTCCATATTAAGTTGATACAGCAGCATTCTCCTGCATTTACAGTTCAACCTCATCTCAAACAGTCCTCGGCTGTAATATTGTCTTCTCCCGTCACTGTTTTAACAATTTACATATGTATTTACTTTTTATTTGTTTACTTATCAAACAAATCAACGAATATTTCGAATGTCAACTTAAGTAAATTGTCACTGAATCTATTTTCTTTATTATAAGTTTTTTAATCCCAGTGTCTTTCCAATTGTAGGTCAATAAAATATGAATGCATCAAAAATTAATTTATATGTTATGTGTGTTTCATAAATTTACATTTTAATAATCAAATTACATCAACGTTTGGTTTTTCGTTACCAAGATGCACGCATTACATTTTCTCAGACAACCAAGCAGCACTAAAGTATCTAAAGGCATCTATCTAATAGTTGAAGCTAATTTGAGACTATCTGCTACCATTATGTGGGTACCAGATCGCTCGAATGTCAGGGCAACAAAGCTGCCAATGATCTTACAAAGAAAAATGCGGAGTCTGTGGCCCTACCGAAATCCACATAGAGGCCCATCTTCCACAATGGTAGCTTGATCAATAAATCTCGCACTGGACTAACATACCAAAACTAAGATTTAAGTATTGCCAAGTCCAACAGGCGCTTTTACAACCTGCTGACGACAGAGCTATAGCCCCCAAGAATATGCTAAACTTCTTCAGCAGCTTAGATATCAATTGGGACTAAAATATTAAGGGTATTGACAGTAGATTGGTTGTATTAAAGAGTGGTGGATAATGTCTATCAAGTCTATGTCAAAAAGCTTAGTGCCCCTCGCTCTTCTGGTTTTAAAATTGTATAATACCTGGAGCCAGAACTAAAAAAATATATAATCACAAAACATATATACGGACATGTAAGACCTTTCCACGTAAACTGCTTACACCTTTCAAGACCTCTAAATTGACTCCAGAAGAATAGAAGAATGTATTTAATGTATTCCAGGACAAATCATATTTTCGAATACTATGTTGATTGTGGCCTTTCAGTAGCGTGGTATGGATGTGATAATAACCTCTCTTCTTGAAAATTTTAATACATTTCTTGGTATTTTTTGAGATATTTTAGACCTTTTACTACCTATACAATTTAGTAAATTTCTCAACAATCTTAGTCGCACTTGTTTAGAATAAAATACTACAAACTGTACATGAAGCCTACAGTGCTATAAATTCTATAAATGTTATAATTGTTTCACGCGCATGAAAAACCAATAATATTTTAGAAAATGTTTATAATGTAGAGCTAAGCTCTATCCGCTACTACAAAGTACAAAGTACAGAACAAGGAGCAATTAGTTTAATCTCTCTTGTACGCTCGGTATATTTTTCGAACGATTTTAATAAGGCAACTTAAAATCGTTCGAAGACTAAGTCAGATTTCCGTATTATATTTTTCTTGTGAATTATACGATCTGCACACGATCGAAATACTCAACACAAAAACCTCGTTTTCATATATTTTGCAGGAGTGAGTTTTTATGTGTGTAGGAACTTGTAGATACATAATATATGTAGTACTGATATATTAAGCTAGATTTCTAGTAACTAAAAATATATCTACCACTTGTAGTATAGATACACAGTACAAAAAAAAACTAGTAGATATATTAAATTCAAATAAGCAAATCTACTGACTATATTATCGCCAGATTAAGCTTCTCTAGATAGGTAGCGAATGTCTGCCAATATGGATAAAAGTGATTAAGAAATTTCTAGTGAAACTAATAATAGTAATAAACAGGCAGGCATTATTTGCAGAGATAAAATGAAAAATTAGATGAATATTTATATTCTTTCCCTAACTTACACCTAAGAATTTTATAAGGATGGCTCCGTAACCATCAGACCAGTCGAGCCACCAGATATTAATGTTGTGGACATCACAACGTAAGCTATTTTATAATAGATGTAAGAAGGAATTTTTAGTGAGCGACTCTTTTAAACACAATACATGATATTTACAACTCGATTGTGCATTCAATCGTCGAAGTTGGATACATTTATTTGAATTGTGTCTAATATTATAATAAATCTAATAGAGCGGATTTAGAGTATTTGGATTCTATTGCTTGATGACCATAAACATTATCATAAAAATTAAAACACTTCTGGTTCTTCTGACTGTTTGCTTTATTGCAACAAACAGACATCTGTTACTTACAGCACACCAGAAAACCAAATCTTCAATATGGAAATAATTTAATCCGCATAAAGGTAGTACAAGCAATTTTATTGATATAAAGAGTAACTACAACTGACCGCAGTATAACAACTGGATCCAGTATCTTGATCTCATCGTTTAGTACTGGTAGCAGAGAAGAATTTTCACCCTTAGTAATCCAAGCATCGAGAGCAATATTCAACTCAAATTGTAGCAAATAGTTTTGATTAACCGGAAATTCCTGGAACTTTCAATTGTTACTTGTGTTATACTTTCTTTCCTATTTTCTGTAAGTGGTTCTGAATATTATTATCAAGTATCGTAGTTAATTTTTAACTACCAATTGTGAATTTGGTCTACGTTAAGGATGTCAAATGAAAACAGACATTTTTTTAGAAGAACAAAACTGGGTTGCTTTAAATATGGCATTAACAAAAACGATTATCTCAATGTTGCACATGCTATCAGCAAATTGACATAAACGCCACAGCATATTATGCAATAACCACCTGAGAACTAGACAAATTAACAAATAAACGAATCAAAATGGGCTCAAGGATAGATCCTTGCAGCACTCCAGTATACTCGTGAAATTTCAAACTCTATTCTGAAACTATACACACTATATCTCGTGCTAATATTTAGTTTATGATTAAATTTAATGTCATTGAAACTTTCTCTTTTACTATTGACAATAAAATGTGATTTCAGTCTTATTCCATTTTAAACTGCAAGTAGATATTCTTCATCCGTGTACTTCGGCCGTATAGTGGCAGTGTGGTATTGACCTGCATCATTTATTCAATGGAAGCATTATGTATTTTGTAATTCCAATTTGCTTCATAGATTATCGAAGTTGCACAAGCAGGTATCATCTAAATAAGTGGACAAACCTCAGTAAACACACCTTGAAGGGCAGATTTGTGACACATAATGTGTGATAGTGTTCAGTTAACGTCAATTTGTTATCCGAAGCGGAGTACAAGTTCAACTATTGCAGAGTAATAGCTTGTTATACAGATAACGTTTCATATCATATTAATTCCCGTTTGAATATTCCATCCTAATAATAAATTAGGGAAGTTAACGGTAGCATATTTCCGAACAAACTATCCTGACAAACGATTGCATCGCGTAATTTGCAACGTTGCATAAATGCTTCAATTAAATGATGGAATTCTGCTAACCATCGCGCCAATTCATTACGCTTTGTTCTACATAGAGCAATTACTGAACTTTGATTTGCCTGTCGAGTACCTAAATTTAAATTTAAATATTTGTAAAAAAATTTCGATTGTTTAGTTTCAATAGTACCTATACAGAATATAGTCTTTAGTATTTAATTACTATACATGTATTGTACTTAAATATGCCCTACAATTGCCTAGGATTAAAATCTATTTTTGTCTATTTTATCACTGCAGAATATACTAATAAAATGAATACGTAGTAACATAACCTTCCCATATATGAAATTATAGAGAAACAGTGTTTTATACATTCACCACCTCTATTACCGAAGTAAAATATGGGGGTCTAGTAGAAAAGGTATTGTGTCACAGATAAAAACTATTCAGTACGTCATTTTGAGACCTTTACCGCACAATAGAAGATTCGTATTGTTGAGTCCATAGTTTCTTCATATATACTTACTCCTTGTCTATAACATTTTTCAATTTAAATAGTAGAAGAGGAGGAATGTATTGTGGTAACACAGAACAGATACGAGAAATTACAGAAAAATAAAATAAGGTATTCGAAAAATACGAAATAGTTGTCAAGATGCTTAAATAACAGCGGAAATAATAAATTGGATATGCTAAAAAGGAAAGCAGGGTTATAACAAATAAGCAGCGACGGACAGAAAGGGTAAATGATATCCAAATAATAGGAAACTAGTTTCAGTGTACGCATATATACGAAAAGTAAGTCTGCAAGGTATCGAGTAATATACTAGGAAAATCCACATTTAAGGTATACTTCAGAATACCAGACCATTGCATGTCAGAGAAATTACAGCAAAAGCGAGGACTGCAGTCAGAAATGAATATATGCGAGACACTACCACACAATCACCACCAAGCGAAAACATTAAAAAACAAACATTGAACTTGTATAGTCATGCGAAGAACAAGGAGAGAAAGAGTAACAAGACGTATAATGGAGGCAAAGAAAATTGTGAAGTAATGAAAAGGTCTGCCATAATAAAAATGAACAAGTAAAGTATAAATAATAGAATTAATATATCTATTTTGGAATTGAAAGATAAATAATGGAATGAAGTGGAAACTGTAATATTGCGAAAAGAAATGCAATGGGGGACAAGAGATAGAGAAACTGGGTATAAAACCTACGAGAAGAAAAAGAAGATAACTAATAAAGCAAAGACAAACTATCAAACTATCATGTCTCGCGTATTCCAAGCAGCAGAGGTAGGTGTGTAGAGGATACCGATATTAATCGATGCCAAATTTGATGCAATACCACACGGTAAAATAATATACCCAATTTTCAATTAAAGAAGTACTTCTTTGCTACTTACAGTTAAGTTACAATGTAAATTCTGAACACTTGCTACATTAGGTATACTTTTTTATCTAAGATACTATTAGGTACAATATAGATACCAGTGTTAGTTAAATTTATATGTCATATATTCAAATGGAATTAGCACATACTGCAACCTCGCGGTGTAGTTACCGTTAATCACTTCGCTCTTGCAATTCAAAAACCTCGCTATAAATATCAGTATCCGTACGTTTAAGTGTAGCATTGGCTCTATATAAAAGACATTAAGCTTCAATTGAAGATAACTTGTTTTAAACACACTTAATTATCGTGGACACATTACAAAATTCAATTCTACATTATTAATTATTTTTTACAATATAATATGCTTTTAAAAACCTATTATAAATTTGTATCCGTTATTGGGAATCTTGTGTTTTCTTAGTGGCAAACATCACCAACAAATACATGAAAAGTACATACCAGTAATTTAGAAAATTACCCGCTCTTTTGTAACAGATTGTGGTCAGACACATCATCATTCAGTTCAAAAACTTTGAAATTATTTTAAATATGCTAAAGCAGCTACGCAAACATAAAAAATGTCTCCTTTTTGGGCTACTACCGAACATACATCCCACTGTAATACCATATTCCGGTAATTGAGTAAGAAAAAATATACTTTATCATCTTCAGTGCCGCAATTTCCAATGGTATCAGCAAACATTATTTCAGATATTTGTAGCAACAGTAATGGTCTTTGCATAAATATTGTGAATAATAATAATAATGGTGGCAGATTGAATTTGAAATCAAAATTTTAATCTTCTACTACTTACAATTTTCGATATTAAAATTCAAGTATTATTCATATAATTATGCCCAAAATATTTTAGGTCGTTTCTCTATCAGTTATTGCAATACTTTCTAAGAAAAAAATATAAGAAGATCTAAAAGGAAATCGCATATTAAATTAAGAGACATTGTAGTAAATAAAAATTTAAAACTAGAATTTAATATTGCCATATAAACAATTTCTCCAATGCTTTAGTTCTTGCCTTGATGCTGTTTGAAAACTTTTACCTACTTCTGATCAAAGATTACTAATTACATTTAGTCACGGATATAACAGGATACAACCAACAAATATGCGTGGCGTAATTTTACCAAACTTTCGATATTGTACTATGCCATAGATTCACACATCACTATACTCCGCACAATATTGTACAGTTTGTTTCCAAAACGGGCGTGTGTTTGTGCACGTATTCATTAATAAAGTCCAAGGCATTTCTATCAGTTTGCATGGATAAGATAAAAGTTTCTTGGCGCTACGAATGCATTAAACCCCTGTGTTTAAGATTTTGCTGCTTTTTTTCTTTTATCAAATAATAACACTTCCAACAGACCAAAACTTCATTACAATTTCGTTAGATTAAAATTTCAAAATCCAATTTGGTAAACACAATAGCTTTCAACATTTAGCGATCAATATGATCAATACAATTCTTCAGTCTTTCTACATAAAAAAAAAAAACACAGCTTAACCCATAGTACGATGTAAGTAACGGTGGGTAAAACTAAACATACATGTGTATGTATGTACATAAGTATACTATTAGGCGTGCATTAAACGTCTGCAAGTCAATATATAACAGACAGATTAGCGTAAATGGATATTGCAAGTCAGCGCCTTGTCCCTATCGAAACCCCAGGAGAAGCTAACCGATGGGGGTATTATGAATCACAACTAAATTAAAGCGAGAAGCAGATGAAACACTCTCTTACGCCTAGTTCGTGTATCTGTCGGTCCCTTGCACGTCCACCGTCCTATATTATGCATTTGGCAAGCCAGGTGAATATCTGTTATCCATCTGCTTAATTGGAGGATATAAACGCAGTGGTTGCTGACCATTGCCCGACCGCTACGGGATATGGATTAGAACTTTGTGGCTGCCGCAGCGACTAGCTAAATGGTATAGAATAGTTCCGACTGGCTGAATGAGTGAGAGTTTAAGCTTTAACCGATAATCCTTTTAGTCAGTTTTAGTTTAGTTACACACTGGGTTAAGAGTAGGTACACTACATTTCAATTAAAGGCTAATCTGAAAGATTCGGTAAATCTGGCATTTAAAGCATTTCATACGAATTTCAAATCATATTGAAGAACCCAAATATACAATGGACATACAAGGTTCAAATTTATACTTGCGGCATTATACGAATTATAGAGTTTAAGAGGTTTATTCGGGTGTACGGTCAATATATTTTACAGTAAACAAACGATACTCTCTATATTTCCTTCTCTCTACTTCATCAGCCCTGTATATTAATAAACTTCAAAATAAAAAATTCTTAAAATTACAAGTAATTGTATGTATGTGCATACGTTAAAGTAGCTTGTAAACAAAGATGTAAATCGAATTTAAAAATGTTGACAAAATAGAAGAATTATTACAAGCAGAAGAAATTATGTGAAACATTTTTTTAATAATCTTTTTAATCCCGGATATCTTTCCATTTCTAGGTCAATGAAACATGAATGAATTAAAAATCAATTTATTCCAGAACACAAACTAATTATGTTTCATTAAAATTCCTCCTCGCTAGTCTGAAATAAATTAATTTTTAATTCATTCTTGTTTTATTGACCTACAAGTGGAAAAATATCCCGAATTAAAAAGTACTTACAGGTCGTCATATTTATACATATATTATTTGTTTAATTGAAAAAACTCGTATGTAGTACGGACCGCACAAGCTTTCTCCCATGCCTTGGCTAGTCACATATGTATATTGTTTAAATGTAAACATACTATTGATTTTGAAAATACATAAATATGTATATAAATTTTAGATAATAAAATTAAAAGTAGAAATAAGTAGTAGTACATAGAAATTAGTGTTACGAACTTTATTTTGAATGCAAATTAGAAACAGCCTGGACCTCACAGATCTGTTGTTTATTATGTTCTAAGCTAGCTTCTCACTGCATAGAAGAATCGCATGCCATTTGCTATCCTTGTGATTTAGATGGAGCTCAAAGGTCATTTCTATGGCTGGTATTTCTGCTTAATCGACATTAAATCGATAAGGTAGAATCCAATACATACAGTGTTGTATCTTAACTTGCACTCTGCAATGAGATCAGTTCCGTATTGCAAAAAATTGCCCACACTAAACCTACCAGAACATGTGACATTAGATGAAGAGAGCTCAGATTCTGATAAAAATAAGGCAGGAAAAGAAACAGATTCCGGTGATACAATTTTTGTACCAAACTGTTCATGTGAGCCTTTTTATTGGCCCTAAAAGGTATAAAATTATCCAAAAAAACAGTATGAAATATTTGGTTCCCGGCCTAGTGGATGGAATTTTCTGCAATATAATACGAAGGTATGTATTTATGAGAACCGTCATTCTCATTTTTTCAGAGCCAAATGGTTTAGTGTTTTGTAATGACATTTTCTTTCTTATGGCAAGAGTTGATATTAAACCTATTTCAAAAGAATAACGCTTGATCAGTGATTCCTATAAAGCTAATTTAAAAGCTGCGCCTCTGCATTTCTACATAACGACAAGAAATTCCCATCAGTAACTGTAACTCTGCCAGTATGAAAGAAAGATATGTCAACTTTAAATGTATATAATTATACCTATATTTTTTATCTGTGGTAGATAGTTGGGACGGTTTCTTAATATATATTGCCTAAGAAACAGCTGCAGCTGTTGGTGTGTATATTGTGTGTGTTACATATGTTCAATGGTCTTGTTACAGCACTATTTCGTTGTTTAAAATGCTGCTCTGTTTGTCACTTTGCTTTCAACAGTGAATCGTAGATCTCTCAAAATATAATTCTCTGATAAAAATGAGACTGTCCGCTCCGAAAACCGAACCCTAGCTCCTAGCGTTCTCTCACAACATCGGACAGCCGCCTAACCACTGGGACTATCAACTCGTTACAATAGATAACGATGATGTTATATATATGCAATTAAGAAACTAAATTGTGCTGTGAATTCCTGTTGCAATCGCTTGAGTATCGTTTAATTTAATGCTATGTTGTTGTGTTTTCCAGATGACTGGAAATTATCAGAATTTATACCTATTTTTAAGGAAAGTAATAGCAGTTTAATGATAAATTATATATGGAAAAGTTAAGAACAAAATAGGTTATAAAAGAGTCTAATTTAGTAATCACACCTAGTATCACAACTAGATGTTGCCTACACAAGATTTTTCAAACGCATTTGATCGAGTAGGTGTTTTACTATTTAAAATGCATTCTCTTGAAATATCCATCCATTTCCTGAAACTTATTTCGTCTAACCCACATGTGTAATGGAAAACAGTTGATTTTCTATACCTATAGTTTTCAATAACATGCAGATTGCTGTCATTGTTCACATTTCTCGTACACTTTTATAGCACCCGGTCGCCCTCCGTTTGTTGATAGTTTTCTACCGCCTATTAATAAGATATGCAAACTACACAAGGGTCATTTTAAGAATATGGAAATATTTGGTGTAACTAAACAAACTTTCTTGAGCTCTGTCAGAGCCACAATTCCAGCATTTGCATTTCTTTTAAATAAGGAATATTTTTGGGTCCACAATAAATATTATCAGTAATGTACGATAACAGATTTGAGAAACAATTGAATCCAATAGAGAAAACAACTTGACAAACTTTCAAAAATATTAGCTTTTTGGGGAATCGAAAAGCGGAAAATTACGGTGAAAATATCAACGATCTTATGGAGCCTTATAAAAATTTTAGTTGTAATATGTCCATAAAAATACACTTCCAACACACGCCGTCAGCAATGGCCATAGCGAACACTTACATCAGGAGACTTCGACACTGGTATCAAATCAAATGGAATCCTAACATGCTGGCAGATTATTGTTGAACCATCTCAAGAAGGATGCTTTACGAGCAAAATAAAGCAAAATATTGTTATTTCTTCCTAGCTAGATGAGTCAGAATGTTTGAATATTGTGTGGTTAGGAATATAGAATTTTTTAAATTGCTTCTCTCTGGGAAACCTTACCTGGTGGCAAAGATCCGATATCATTGTCGAATTCAGGAGAAAATATGCTATCAGAAGCTTATATTTTTCTTTCTGAGACAGACAGAGGACAAAACAACTTTTTGCCTGTTCCTCAAGGTAATGCGCTAGACAAATACCTCGTTTGCTATAAGGAAGAATATATACAATATACTCGTATCAACATTCTCGAATAAGTTTATATGAATTAAAACAAAACTGACTTACATTTTTTTATATACATTTTGATGATTTGAATTGATTAGTCGTTCCCGATATTATCTAGATTTTTCACTATCTAATAAATACTATCTTCATAATACGCAAAAAACGTACCGAAAAAAACCTAGAAGGAGAAAAACTTACATCATACAAGTTTTTTATATCATCAATGGGCAAAATGTATTCAATTAAAAGGATGCTATTCAAAAATATAAAATGGAATTTAATTTATGTAGCACTTATTATTTCACCCTCGCATAAATAACGTAAGATTCTGAACGCTTAAATATTTTTATTTCTTACAAACATTTGTTTTAATTATCGGCCCAACCAGCCTCTAATTTTATTAAACATATCTACAAACAAAACACTCAACCCGTTTAATACTCTTCGTTAGTAAGGTACTGTAAATTTTATATATAGCAATTTTTAAACGTATTCGAATGATTGAAGTGAATTGTACAAAGCACTTGTATACTGAAATCATCCACGAATCGATTCCAAATTTTTAATAAATCACACTTCGAATTAGATGGCAAATTATATTTGTATTTTATATTTAAAAGTTATTATTATAAACGTTATCTATCAAGCGTCCCTGTTGATATGAAATAAAATAGATTTCTATGTTCATACAATATCATGTGTCATATATGTATTCGGTCATTAAAAATATAGCACTCGTCTAAAATAAATTCCCTGTTAGTAGTCATTTTTCATTAAACTTTGTGACGGGTTTTCCTCTGCAGATACAAGTAAATGCATTTTTGCCGTGTAATTGACATCTACATTTTAAAATGCTCAACACTTTGATATGAAGGTCGCGTTCAAAAAGCTTTTCGTTTAATGGTTAATATTTGATGTTGATTCGAAATCTGTGTTTAATGTGAACAGGTCTGTTGCACTTAATAATCCACAAAGACTGTCCACCAGTTAGTGTGCTAACTTTGTTTTAAAACTGTATACGTAACAATTCAAAACGAAACGTGTGTAACCATATAAGTACAAAAACGAAAAGAGTAATGCATTACTTGACTTTGAGGATTAAACGTTATTTCTTCAAAGTAACTACAAAGTTCAATTTTGTGCTGAAATGAAAGTTTCATAAACGACAGCTTATTCAGCTTGCCAACCTGAAAATCTAAACCTCGCCTTAATCCCTGATTTTACTGAATTACGAACTTGCTCCAAGTTTCTCCCTCTTTGTATAATTATTATTAATTGAATATTATCCGTCGCCAGTTTGTATAATTTTCTTTAGTGATTGTTACGTTGTGTTATTAAGGAAATTGCTGATCGTATATTCGTTACTAAATATTCTGAATGTTGATTTAATTTATCTGTAAATTTACATTTTTTGAGTTGGTTGATTTCTTCTAAGGCTTTTTAGTATGAAATAGTTCATTCCATGAAGTTGCAAGACATACTTTTACGACTTTTGAAGGAGCCAAACTGTAACCCAGAACACTTAATTATTATTTTTATATTCAATAAGCGATCTTTTAAGTTGAAATAAACGCGAATGTAATTTTGCCTGACGATAGGTTATACTTGTCCTCTATTAACTTTAAGTTGTTCATTGTAGGCTGATATGGATAGAGTTAAATAAATATCAACTCTAGATTGAATCAGTCGATTTTCAGTGAGTTCATTCAGAATACAAAACTTCAAATTATAAAACATTCATCAAAATTACGTTCAAAATCTCCATTGTAGGTAGCATTACTCTGCTATAGAAATAAATATTATCCATCAATTTTTTTATTGTAAAGTAACTTCCTCATTTATCCCCTCCTTTATCTTGATTAAACAGGACCATGGATTCGAAAGCGTATCACTGTAATTTCTTATCAAAGCTTGGTAAACATATAACAGGGTAAGCTAGGGCAAGAAAATTTTAGGAAATTAATCGCAACCTTGCGCGATAAACAAAAATTTCTATTGGTAACTCAGAAATTAAGTTGGTTACTTTCATGGGCGCTCAGGGAGTTTTCAACCGGGCATCATTTCTGTTAATGGAGTGTGCTTAGCAAAAGAGTGAAGTTGACACAACTATATGCAAATTGATTAGTGTCAAGAAAAACAAAATCCGACGGTTCAACTGTCGAAAGCCTACTATACCATAAATGCAACACTAGCATCTGACTCGTATCACATAATTATCTGGATATGATTTGTGACTCTAAACTAACGTAGAAATTACACTTGAAACATGTACCGAATATAGCCACCAGAGCATCTGACTCCGTTGCGTTTATTAAAATGTGAGACCTTGGATTTAGAATAGAAATGAATTTAGCTAAAAGTAGTATTCTATCCTCTATAAATGAACTACATCTACATTAAACGGTGAACGCCTTCAACATAGAAACCGTGATCTCACCGCCAACGGTGACAATAGAGATAATACGTATGTAGCTTCTTCCACTACAGTTAATGACATGATCAGAAGCAACTTTCCGGAGCATATTTTCATATTTATTTACATTGAATGAACAATGTTGCTGTCCAGGAAGGCGAACATCATTCGACGAGTCCCTAATCTTACTGTAGAATATTTCCAACATTCAGACAAATCGGTTCTATATCCGCTGATTGCACCAACGTCATCGCACCATGGTTAGATATATGTATGTTATAGTCAAAGTAGTCTAGGGTATGGTTTGTCCTATACTGACTACTTAGTATAACGCGTAATACAAAAAAAAACTAGCGAGATTAAACTGAAACCTGGCGATGAAAGTAACGGTTATGAAAAACACATACTATGGTTTATGAAGAAGGGAGAGATCTACATTGGAAATATTCTAACTTAAAATATAAAAAAATACTAATTAATCTAATTATATATAATACATACGTATATACAGTACAATATAATTTCACACGAAACAATTAATCATACATATTATGTATTACATATGTATATGGGATAATGATCTTTATCTAGACTTGACGAATATCAACTAACCAATGTAAAAAGCAAAACAAATCACATTTTAGAAAAGTTAAATCAAAGAATGGGAAAAGGAAACTACAGCGAAGATATGAGAAACAGCAAGTGTAAACCAATCGTAGGTTTTTTTTTATCACGAACATTTCCGCAAAGAATAAACAACTAACATAAAGAGATCCGTATGTCCATCATGCAGCAAAATATCTACTCATAAATATACCCTTCTAAAAATTACATCAAAGACGTCAAAGTAGGTAGAGATCCATAAATCGATAACACTCTGTAAAAATGTAAGCATTTGCACCTAGACAAAAATCCAAATGAATTCCAAACGGAAAAGTTTCAAGTTGATGAATATGAGCTTCAGAAATAAGTAAATGATAAACCAGGTAATCTGTCAAATAGGAAACTAACTAGTAGAATGATGAAAACAACAAAAAAGTAAACAATGACAGAAAGATGTACAACAAATATTTTGAGGACAATATAAGTTTTTTGTGGAGTTCTAAAAAGTGTTCGAACTGGAAATGAATATCGCAAACAAAAACACACATAGGAAGAACTTAAGCCAAAATTTATTATACGGTAGCAGATACTTCCCATGCCTCTTTCGAAAATACTGCTACTATTAATATGCCTGACAATAATTTAAGTGTAGCATCGTATGAAGACAACACAGACTTTAACTTATGATAAAAGCAGCACGTCCATTAGTATAGAACGAGCATCTTCTACAGACCAACAAACTGCACCAATCAAGAAAAATATACCCATTGTTATGGAATGCTCTCCCTCCACATCTTTAAGTGACTGACACAATTGGCAAAAAATGCTCATGTTTACAAGCCACCAACGTCGGAACGGGTATTCAGTACCGGTGGCAATCTAATAAGTGATTCTCGTAGTTCACTCACAGGAGAACATGCCGAACAATTAATATTTCTATTTTTAAATAAATCTATAGTTCCAACAACGTTTTAAAATTATTTGTTATATACTTATCCGCTTTTTTATGTTTTGTTAATAGATATATACAATACTTTTCGAATTAAAAATATTACAGTACACTATCTAACCCATATATTTCCCATTATTTATATTACCCTTTTATGTCTAATATAATTTTAATTTAGTATAATGAAGAATAATAATAATAATTTGGTACGTCTAATTGATCTCTGTTCGAAAAATATATTAAGCACTATCCGTTCGCACGTAGTTTCTATTTTGTCGCTACATGTATCGAGTATATCGATGTATCGATAATTTTTATTCCTCTTATCGGCATTCGGTCGAGTTCTAAAAAGTGTTCGAACTGGAAATGAATATCGCAAACAAAAACACACATAGGAAGAATTTGAGCCAAAATTGTTTCTATTCTCTAATTCAACTTTACAACAGATATTGGAAAGACCCAAAAATGCGAACTATTTGGAAAACGGGCATCATTATTGCGATGCTGAAAAAATAATATAAAGAATATGGGCTACGATACTAAAGAGATTCAATTTCTACAGCAATTTGCAGTAATACTATTGTTTGTTGATTTTCAAATTCTTCAGTAGTAGTTTATAGGATAATGTTCATCGTATTTGGCGCGCTTTAATTTCCGACCAATAATTGTAAATCTAACCTTTACTGGTGAGTCATTTTAAGTCAATAATAAACGTGCATAAAAGAAATCTATTCCTAAATACTGCAACAACTTGTGAATGACCAACACAAAAGATACACCACACCACGGCAGTAGTGTATCAATAAGTATTTCAGTTTCAAATGCTATATAAATAAAACATTAAGTGATAAAAAACGTCCTCTGGTTCTTATAAAAGCCATGTTTATCAGAGTATCACTTCTAGAAATGAACACACGCTACATAATTTGGTACAAAGCAAGGTAGTTGAATGATATATTAATAAAATCAGTATTAACGATCAACCAACAAGTTGTAAATCTGAGAGTAACAAAAAATACAGATACAAAAGGAACCGTATACAAACGTAACCATAGGCAGGCGAGACTTTGTTTGTTCGTTGTAAAAGTACAGGTAAAAAACTTACAAACGTAATAAAGTAAACGGGGACGCGGTGTAGATTGAACGTGCAACCGTCAGGTTTACAGAGAGCTTTACAAAATATAACCCTTCCGGTGTTGTAAAGTTTTATTATTCGAGGACGGTCGCGAACGTTACTTAAAAATTGATACCCAAATGTCGCTCAACTTGAACCTCACTTCCTAATTCGGAGGGTGGTATGCACTGCATCTGAGAATAAATCGTGAGGTGAAATAATAAAACTGTTTTTTAGTAAAGGTATAATATGCAACTGTTTCATTTTAATAAATACGATGGAATCGGTATTTTACGATTACTCGTCTCTATCTTACGTATTAAATATCTTATTGGAGTATCAAACTTGTATCAATACACCGCTTCCGTTCTTAGAATGACAAATAGACACAGTAGCTAGTAGCATGTGATTGATACTTAACATTCTACTGTCGTCGTAATAACTATGTGATAAATCCACTAGCTCACACAAATATGATGTGACGAGATTTCGCAATAATATTGACTGGCAAACATACGGAGAAGCACGGAAGATTTACTCTGACATATAGGTATGCACCTTTTACAAACTACGGCGCGCTAGAAGTCCAGTGGCGTCGCAAGTGCGTCATAGCAGGGTCAAGTTTAAGTATGTAAGACAAAATTAGAGAAATGCGTATGCTATATATCTCGAATTACTTTTAACAACACAATAAATGAGTTACTTTATTTTTCCTTCTAGTTGCGAAAGAAGCTTTGCATTTGCATATTTATCACAATAAATAAGTACCTAGTCATTTATATCCATCAAAATAAAATGATTCTTAAAACGAACGAAAAATATTGCTTCGTGTTTTTCAGCTGTAAATAATAATGATTGCGTTAACAGTCTTCAATACTTTGAGCCAATTATAGCAGCATTGGCTAGCCATAACTATGAGACACACCCACTGTGTAGAACTATTAGTGTTATATTAGCTATACTATAGGTACAAGACACAGCACATGTTTCAGCTTGGAAGAGTTTCTTAAAAAAAAAAAACATGTACAGAAAAATAGGAAACTGCGCATTAAAATAGATGTAGCGATGATAGCTTGTGCATATTATAATTAATTCGCTTGCAAAAACCTTTCCTGTGCGCCTCCTGCGACTTGAGAGTCAAAACTTATTTCCACGATAAAATGTTCTGATTCCATCTATTTCGTTTTGTAACGCTTATAGTGTAAATTCGAACCTTTTATAGTGCAGGAATTAAGAATTTACAGTTTGGTATACTACACAAACATGATAAACTAGAGTTTATGATATCTCCAGTGTAATATGTGGAAACTTTCATCTGAACTATCAAACGTATACCTGAAGACCAAGTAGAATGTTCTACACACCTAATATACAATAAATTTTGAAAAATGATATGATCAGAAAAAACATTAGAAACACTTATTTAAGTGTGTTTTATAATAATATGACCTTTCATTGGCCTGATGACACGGCTTTTTATACTTAAGTCCGCATGCTATTTTCAACCGACTGCTTACTATTTTGTAGATATCTTAAGCTAAAAGTCTGTTCAAATTTCAGTTCATAGCGATATTTAATAGCTTGCAAAGCATGATATACAATACAACGATATGTATAAATGATGTAGATTAAAAACTTTAGACAATCTGTGATTCTCTATTTTTATGTTAACACGATGAAATTTGAATTTTTCACTTTTCACCAAATGAAGTTGTGTAGATGCTAATTCACTACTACTTCCAAAATGACGTGTGATATTTGTGTATTACTTACTATTATATTGCAAGATAGTCAGTTGATCAAATATACACCATATGTAAAGTTGAATGATCGGCATCGCTAACTACCGTACTATGCACCTAAGAAGTTAGTTAAAGCAGCAAATTGGTCATATTTTTTGTTCTAATTGAGATGGTGAAACCGGAACAACAATTCTAAGTATTCACAACAACAGATTTACATGGAACGCCCTCTACATTTTTCCATAATCTTGAAGACAGCTATATTTGAGAGAGTACTAGAACTTCCTGATATAATATGTGTATATGTGTTCCTGAAATAATGTGTATGTAAGCAGGCAAATAATTTTTTGTGATTATTTATTCTTCATTAATATCTTAAATTAAGATTCACTATTTCACACTTTTCTACACAAATGTAAAAAGCATTGCGTATTTGGCACTAAGTGTTTCTATTGAATTTTTTCTAAAAATTTAATATCCTGTCCGCATAACGGGTCGATGGCCGCAGTGGTTAGGCGGCTGACTATCGTTGTGAGAGGACGATAGATGCCGGGGTTCGATTCTCTGGAGGGACGGTGACATTTTTTCAGAGAGTTTAATCCCGGATTGACTTGCCATTCGCTGTTGGGAGCAAAGTGATTAACAGCGCGGCATCATAAGAGGCGATACGACGCTGTCACAAAGCCATTTGAACACAACTTACACACATCAAACTACACCGCGAGAGTTGCAGTGATAGCCAGACAAGTAATACAGCTTACGGAGTCAATGCAACTAAGCACCCACAACACATTAAAAAAAAATATCACAATTTTCGAGATGAGTAAATAGAATTTTCCAGGCTACAATTTACTAATGTTGAATACAAAATCAGAAAAAATTATTCGATTAACAACTATTAGAAAAACCGGCATTATCCATTCCAGAATCATTCACTTGTACCGGGTGATTCAGTAAGGGTGGCAATCGGCTGTATCTTGGAAACTGCTACGCGTAGAGGTTCGGGGAAAAAAATTGCATAACTAATGAACTATCCGGAAATTATTTAAAAGTTCGAAATGTTACCGCTAAGGGGTGTGTCTCTTATTTTCAATTATAAAATGAGTATTACCTCAGGAAATTGCGTGTTAAGGTATAACTTTGAAAGCATCATTTGAAAGCTGAGCTAATGTCGTAGTAGCTTGTTTAATGCCTTTTTTTCGTATCTGCCATAATAAGAAAGGAGGGAGCCAAGGAATGTTTCAATATTTAAATTTTAATATATCCCGAACCGTTTAACCGATCTGAATATTTTAAAGCTTATTTGATGGAGCATTTTATAGATTTTTACAAAAGAAATTTATATCGATATCTCTATCCGTTCTCGGTTTATCCACGTAAGAATATAGCAGAGATACAGCCGATCGCCGCCCTTACTGAATCACCCGGTACATTATCTGGTAATTATTGCAAATTTTGTTTTGTACCTGCTTATGTTTTAGAGTTACAGTAGTAGTAATAATGATTTGTTCAAAATATTGTTTTCTTGAAAAATATCTAAAACAGCGGAACGGGAACAGAATATTTAATTGGTTTTCTTTCACCATATCAATCCCAACAAAAAAATATCACCAACTTGGTAATAACAAGAAAGTTAGCAATAAGCAACTTTTTTAGAACTTTAGACACAATGTATAACAATTATTCCGTGATAAGGAGAAGACAAAGTGGAGTTATGGCTTTTATATTTAGTAGCACAATATCAATGAATTGAATTCAAATGCTATTATAATACATACCAATCGTCCTTAACACAGAACACGCAACCATGTTTCAAGTGACTAGATCTGTTTTATAAAATCAGCAAAGAAAATAGAAATGACAATATTCGTTATTACGTCCAGTTTTTAAGTTATAAACTACTCTTGAAATGGTTATTAAAGTCCCAAGAGAGACGATGTACCTTTCCCCAACAAAACAGAAACTTTTTGGTTAAACAAAAATTAACTCAACGCGAGTACAAATGGATAACAAATGAATTAAATTTCAGTATTTGTTATATTGGTAATTATTGTCAACTAGAAATAAAAGGCAATAGTTTGATATAAAATTGCACGAAACATAATCCTTAAACATAATACGAGGGATAAGCTACAATTATTGAGAATCGAAAAATCTAGTTACACGTGCAAAACAAATTGTTGTTTATTAAATAGTGCATTATTTTATCTATCAATTGCAGTTTAGGTTGTGCAATTCGTTTGAATAGTGTCTAAAAAATAGTCCATAGAATAAGCTTCTGTTATCGAAAAAATGGAATTATCACGAGAGAAGTTTCGGGTAATGATTTACTATGAAGAAAGGCTTGACCACGTATGAGTGTAAGGGAAGTTTAAAATCGGCATCTGGGGATCTCGTACCGTCATTGGCTACTGTTTATAGATGGTAAAACGAATTTGAATGAAGTTGCAAGTCGGTAGTACACAGAAAAGGAGCTGGCCCTCCTTGAACTGCTGTTAACCCCGAAAACATTGTCGCGATGAAGAAGATGGTGGAAGATTGGATGCTCTGCTAACCATCTGACAGATTTACAAAAAACAGAACATGTTAGAATTTGCCAACGAACATTAGATATGTTGAATGCTGGAAGCCATCAAATTATTTCTCTCGCCAAGAAAGTCGAATCAGGATACAATAAGATGAGTGAAAACCCCTACGATGGTGAAAAAACAACGAGCCGGAATTAAATTAGAAGATCAGAAGACAGTTATCGTTAAATGGTATGTTGAAAATTGTTTGCCTACTGTGTTCAGTAAAGTTCTCAGAAAAGAAATCATGTTACATTATGATAACACATCGTCGCATGACCTTGCTCACCGGATTTGGCGATGTGTGACTTCTGACTATTTTTGAGCTCAAAAAACATTTGAGATGGAAAAGGATCCAGTCAGAAGAAGAGATTGACATCGCCGTTAAGTGTTTTTTTTTTCTATAGAATCCCTAAAGAGAGCTGGTTGAACGCTTTTAAACTATGGAAGGAGAGAATGGTTAAGTGCATTAGTGTAAATGGCAATTACTTTGAGCATATTTGAAATAAAAATCCTAAAAACTTGTATCAATCTTTCTATTCTCTATAATTGTAGCTTGTCTCTCGTAGTACACAAAATTGTAATTTTAAATGAGCTTATTGAATAGAATGGTGTGTTCCTAAACATATTGCTATGTGATATCAGCTTAATAAAGCGTGTTACTGAAATATAATCATTGTACAGAGAGCGCACCTGTACTTACCTCCGCATATGTGCGAACTTATCCCCGTTTTAGCAAATATACTATGAGATTGTACAGGTTTTTATCCTAAATGCGAAAATCTTAATTTCCTGCATACTAATTGATATTATTCTAATCTTAATATGCTGGCTGACGAAGAGAAGACGTGGACAAAACAATTCAGAGCATAAAATTACCAACTAAAATTAAAAGGGCATCCAATTAATGTTATTGCATAAAATTTATTATTAGAATTAGAATTGGAAATTAGAATGTACACGCACGATCCTACCACGTTTGCTTGTAGAGTGCATAAATAAATTACGTGAGTGAATATGTAAATGATTATTTCGACTGAAAACACATACCACCTAATAAATAGAACTTCAAAACAATTACTTTGGTTATAGACCGATCAAATAGAAGAATAATTTGAATTTGCATCGCTTTCTTAAGTACAAAGGTAGAAGAACAACCTTTATTGAGGTAAAAATTTAGTTTAATTTATACTACTAAGGGTGGATTTATCAATGTGAGGATAAATAAAAGCACTTGCAATTACAATGAAACGTTTATTGAGTGTTAAATTGAAGTTATCTGCAAGATAAAGTATTGTAATTGCTAAATTGTATCTGCCAGTCAGCAATATCTATCAGTTACTTAACCAACACTTTTATCCTCACATTGATAAACGCACCCTAAATGAAATGTAACAATGTTGAAGGTATGGTGGAAGGTGCGAAAAATATGTATTTGGATGCCCAAGTATCCCATAAGACCCATGTCTTTCAAAATGTATAATGTCGCAACTTCTACAAACGAATGAACAAACTTTCGACTTGAACTCACACGTAGACTATGCATGTAAGTCTTCTAGTATAAAACGTTTTCTTGTTTCTGTTTTCACTATTAATAAGTGTCTTATAAAGGATTATTATTATTGCACCCATACCTGTATTGTAGTCATTGACCAATCCAACTCCATAGTTACTAGGACTCCTCAAACAGATATATCCTCAACCGTTAGCTTCTCAACACCAAGTGCGATTTCAGTCTGTGCAATAGTGATAGCCGATTGCGATTTTATCTTAATAAGATACACCCAAACACCGATATCTCCAATTATTTAGCAAACGAGACTAGTGAAGGAAGTAAAACTAACGAAACATTTTAATAAATTCTACTTATTAAATTTAAAACTAATTAAACTTTACTGGATGATAACTGAAGGTTATAGAACGCCTGCGACTTTATCAGTACAATACTAGAGAGCAATTATTAGCACCTTTCATAAAACACGAGAATAAATTACTTAATAAGAAAGTAAAAGTTTCCTGGACATTTTATACCTGTTTCACTAGTAATGTCAAACATAATTTTTCAATGCTTATAAATTGATTACTTAGCATCGCTACTATCTCAATGTTAGTATCCGATTAAACACAGAGTTGTTTAATTCAATTAAAGCAATGATTATTTTATATATATTTATATAGTACATAAACATTTTACTTGATCCATACTCTTAGCTCAACATCAAGAAAACTGAAAATTTGACACAACAGTTTACCCCTTCCATTAAACATGCTTAAATAAAATAAATTAACAAATAGAGTGTAAATACCTGCATAACACAATGTAAATCAATCCTGGTTACTGACATGTTATCTATTTGCTTTAAATACATATTTTAAACAGTTAAAGGCGCTTTTGAGTTTATCAATATTTTTTGTAATATTAAATATCAGTAAAAGAGACCGTTTTAAATCATAAATTCTTCTTTGTTACAACATTCATTATTCCAATCTTGATAGTGTATTATGTTGTGAATGATTTACTGCTCTTAGAATTATAAACAACTTACTTGTACTCTGGATTCTGTGAGACCGATTCTCATCGCGATTTCTTCTCTCATGAAAATATCTGGATAGTGAGTTTTAGAAAAACATCTCTCTAGTTCGTTGAGTTGTGCAGGAGTAAAACGCGTTCTATGTCGTTTTTGCTTCGATGGCTTGTCTCCGTCATTTGAATTCCCGCTTAGTGAATTCATTGGTGGTATACCCGAGTCGCAGAGCCCACTCAAGCGTGGCTGATCTACGACTTTTAATTCTCCTTGGTGCCTCTTCAACTCCTCCCCGCACATTTCTTTTATGCCTGCAACAAATAGAGAACGAGTAAATATGTATAGAGACAACCACAATAATATATTTATTTAATCTCTAGCTAAAGCTTTGCCGGTACATACATTAAAATATTAAAGAATTATATAACGTCTGGATATTTACAATGCGAAGATTATAAAAATGGAATTAATTTTGAATTACAAATAGATTTGCGATGTTTGCTCGCTTTCAACTTATTCTTCAAATGCAAATAAAATGATACGGTTTACCGTCAGATTTGTTATTTACTACGTACTTATAATAATAAATGTTATGTATATTTTTTTGTATTTACAGCATAGCAACTTGAAATGGTAAAAAGTATACCTAGAAACTGTATAAAATTAAATAGTGACTGATAGTTTCTGCTATCTCTAATTTATAATTACTATTAAATATTTTACGGTTTCATAGCAGGTCATCACATAAGTCTGAAGTCACATTTTATGAAATTTAAACGTACACCGCTTCGAATTTCTGTTCACCCAATACTAAAAGTACTATTTTAACACCGAACTATAATTTCTTGACGTATACATGTATATGTCGCAGGCAGATTGAATAATCCCGGCTTTTTTCAAAAGTCTAGGCATTATGCAAAATGCCGGCGTTTGTACCAAAGACCCGTAATTGTGCTATCGCCCTGAATATTTTCACTCTTTTTTTCAAAATACCTACCTGCAGTTAGGCAAATTGAATAATTATCATTGAATTATGTCATCGATATTGCAAGATATCTTTCTAAAATTTTTCAAAACTTCTACAAGCAAAGTATTTAGCCTATAATTGTACAAGATTTTACAAATGGGTTAGTAAATAACAATGAATAAATACATGAATACAAATCTTAGTATATTTCATTCATATATCTCAATATAAATAATTACAGTAGATGTTAAAAGTACATACATTTAATTTCTAAATCAATTTAAAATATATTAGACTATAGTCATTTGTTTGGACATGTGCCACTGTTATGGCACCTAGAATTGCACAAGACCCCAGTTTTTTTACAACAACACCTGTTTGTGTTACATTGAATTTTAGACGCCCTGCAAAAACATTTCTTGTATCCCTGTACTCCAAATTTTGATTCTAGTGTTACCGCTTCACGAAGAGTTATCATATTATCTGTTATCTATTTCTAGAGAACCAGTTTTTTATAATAACAGATTTGGTTCTTATTCTGTACACTCCATTTTCTAGCTTCAGAACCTGGCCTAACAAATTCTGTTTATCTAAAGGAGCCCGATCGACTTTAGGCATAGCAACTTTTACGCAAGTACCAACTTCTATCGGTTTAAATTTCTGGGCAGACGATTCAAGCATTTTTTCAGCCGCTCTCTTTTGACCTACATAGTTAACTTAGTTTCGGTTTCAGTGTAAATACAAGGTCACTACACTAATCAGAAGTACGCCAATGTACTTACTGCAAACTTTGTCTGTGTACCGTTTGCTTCAAGTCAAAATTCTTGGTATAATGGCAAGCATAGAACATTCAAAGAAAATTAGAACTATGTTTTAGGCTTTTAGTATTTTGGTATATCTACTACAGAAATCCAAAATATGTAAACTAAATATTAGAAACTTATTTTACCGTTTAAATTTTCGTTAACACGCTATTACTCTGAAATTACTTTGCTGTATAGTATAATTAGAAGATTAGCAGTAACGACAAACTTTTTGCAGCAGTCAAGTTTATTATGATTTATGGGTTAAATAATGTATACATTTTGATTGCAACATTTTGAGTGCAACCTCGTCAGAGGAAGCATTAAAAGAAGCTGTATGTGAAGTAGAATCTGAAGTAATGAGCATTAATGCAGCCTCCAAACATTTTGGCATTCCTTCACGTACATTAAGACGACGTATGTTAAAAAAGCACTACATTAAATGTGGACTTGGGAAAGTCCCAATTCTTGGTTATGACGGAGAAAAAGGATTAGTATTGCATATTAAGAAGCTAGAAAAATCGGGCTTTCCATGTACCTACCCGTACTGATGTTAGAAAATTGGCCTTTCAATTAGCGCAGAAATTAAATATTACATATACATAACACCATAATTATTATTAATTATTAATATACAACATAATTTTGATGTAGTATCAGAAACGGCTAGAAAACAGTGACTTCAAAGCTTCTTAGAAAGTCATGAAACTCTAAGTGTTAGAAAAGCAGAGGGGATGTCTCGAGCTCGAGCGTTAGGATTTACAAGACAAGAAATTGGGAAATTTTTTAAACTCTATGAAGAAACCCTAAACCAAAATGATCTTCTTGGCAAGCTAGCCCGTATATTTAATATGGACGAGACGAGTGTACAAATGAACAACAAATCCGAAAAAGTCATAGCTACTAAAGGAAGCAAATTGGCCTGAATTTTTAGACGGATTACCACCTGGTTCTGTTGTCTATATGAATAAAAAATTTGCGTACATAAATTCAGGCCTATGCATGTGGTTAGTAGAGCATTTTATTCCTCGAAAACCTCTAGGGAAATTTCTGTTGCAACTTGATTGTCATGGTTCCCATTTCAACGATATTGAGATGTTGGAAACAGCAGCTTCACATGATGTAATTCTCTTAGGACTTCCCAGTCACGACTCACGGTTTACAACCATTAGATCGTTCGTTCTTCGAACCATTTAAAACGTTTTATGCAACAGAATTGTGTCAGTGGATTGTTGCAAATAAACAAAGAAAAATCACAAGATATCAAGCTGGAAAACTAAATGGAGCAGTTTGGATTCGTACAACTTCTACGGTCAATGCTCTTTCAGGTTTCAAAGCATGCGGAATCTTTCCATACAACCCTAACGCTATACCTGAACATTATTATACGGTAGCAGATACTTTCCATGCTTCTTTCGAAAATACTGCTACTATTAATATGCCTGACCATAATTTAAGTGTAGCATCGTATGAAGACAACACAGACTTTAACTTATGATAAAAGCAGCACGTCCATTAGTATAGAACGAGCATCTTCTACAGACCAACAAACTGCACCAATCAAGAAAAATATACCCATTGTTATGGAATGCTCTCCCTCCACATATTTAAGTGACTGGCACAATTGGCAAAAAATGCTCATGTTTACAAGCCACCAACGTCGGAACGGGTATTCAGTACCGGTGGCAATCTAATAAGTGATTCTCGTAGTTCACTCACAGGAGAACATACCGAACAATTAATATTTCTATTTTTAAATAAATCTATAGTTCCAACAACGTTTTAAAATTATTTGTTATATACTTATCCGCTTTTTTATATTTTGTTAATAGATATATACAATACTTTTCGAATTAAAAATCTTACAGTACACTATCTAACCCATATATTTCCCATTATTTATATTACCCTTTTATGTCTAATATAATTTTAATTTAGTATAATGAAGAATAATAATAATAATTTGGTACGTCTAATTGATCTCTGTTCGAAAAATATATTAAGCACTATCCGTTCGCACGTAATTTCTATTTTGTTGCTACATGTATCGAGTATATCGATGTATCGATAATTTTTATTCCTCTTATCGGCATTCGATAACAGATTTATACATCGATAATATCGATATATCGATATTTTTGCACAGCCCTAATTACCGCGAACATTAATAGCGGATATTTTTACCCGATTTAGAATAATGCTTACTTGAACATTATTTTCTGTATATTCGTATATTCATGTAATCTGTATAATTTGTAATCCGTGTTTTAATTTGGCATTGTCTCTACCTCAAATGAGAATGATATATTATACGTATTTCGTAATAAACTTACTTATGAAAAAATTAGTGTTTTGGCTTGTCGAAAGCATCGTCCGATTTTTCGATATGATTATGATTTTCGAAGGGAATTGTTCATAATATACACCTACAATACTCATACACAGACTCAAAAATAACGATAAATTACGATAAATCGAAAACTAAGGAGATCAGAGAAAAACGTTCACTAAGCGATGCCTATAGAACCAAAGAGGCCTGCACACCAAATGTTACGATTCCATGATAAACCGTTTGCCCTCCAGCTTGATTGTAAAACAATGAAGTCTAAGTGTGATATATATATGAGAGCCATGTTGTTTTATCACACTGCCAGAAAAAAGTTATTTTTCTAGTATCAACCATATATGAACATATTGACTGATGTTTTCGATAATATGCCTTAATTAATAAAGAATAAATGACGTGGGCATGAAATTTCATACTATCAAACATTGAAATTGATAGTAATAGAAAAATGTCGTATATCGAGCAAAAGAAATGAGATGTTAATTGTTATACAACATAGCTTTGATTAAACGATTGCATAGGCATTTTGAGGAATTGTCTTATAGGACCACACATATATGATTGTGAAACATTACATGATGGTAATTACGTTTTATGAAAATAAGAATAAACGAGTATGCCGTTAATTTTCTTCAAATTGCTGCTGAGGTTTATACATACATGATGACGTGTCTATGTAAATAATACATTATTACCCAAGCTTCTAGCAAGATCTAGAAAAACTGTACATTGTGACTGTTGATGTTCTGGATACAATTGCAAATATCTTGCATAGCATTGCTGCATTTTGGCTCGGTGAATAAAACATATTTACTACAGTTTTCTTTCTAAAACTTGAAAAAAGGCTCCTGTGAGAACGCAATATGGTTTCCTTAAGAAATATGAAAGTTGATGACGGTAAGCAAGAACCCAGATTTCATCTAAAAATGCAAGTACGTTATTAGTTACATCAAAAGTAGCCTTGATGATGTGTTTTTTGCTCAGATAGGTTAAATAAAGGAGCTAGTAATAAAAGAAGAAATTCAGATTTTTCATATTAAAAAAAAATCTAGAATTTCGTTTGTCATAGCTTCATTTTTTTTCTTCGTATAATAACAAATACAATACTATTTTAACAAACTTAAACCAGTTCTGTATCAGCAGTAATTAATTTTTTGTGGATTATTTAACAAATTATCAATTTCATGACTTGTAAACGTTCAACATAGAACTTGACCGATTTACTCTTCACTGCACGAGATAAATATGTTGATGAAATTAATTGGCTCTGTAGTATCCAGGAAATCAACATTACTATCATACTTGTAAAAACATTAATTTGGTACAAATAGCAATTACATCAGTGGATGTTAATAACGTCATGCATGTTAGAAATCATAAAGGCACCAATTAACATACCAGGCTACTGATTTAATTAGCGAATTTTTGCAAAATTTAAGAGGCGTCTAATAGCAATATCGCGCGGCACGTGTATAGTACTGTCTTGTATCTTATTTGTGATTGGTATTGTATAAACCGATCACACCTCCAAACTGTAAATATTTATGAGTAAGCAATTTTTTGTATTATTCTGCATGTGACAACTAGTTGTTTAGCGCAAACATGTATGTACGGCTCTATATCAAATATTGATGAATACGTCAGAAAGGAATAAACAAACTATAATCAGAAATATAGATCATAAAAATATTTGGAGTAAAATTTCATTGCCAATAATAGAAAGTTAACCGAAAGTTCCAGCACGCTTAGGTTTGTATATTATGTATGTATGTATATAGAGCCGTAAAATTTGCACCAAGATAAATCTGCCTCAGTATAAACATGGATACCTCTAGATATCCAATTATTTTAAGAATCGATTCAATAGAGAAGCAGTTATGACGCTTACGTGCTGCTTGACATTGTTTATTAATCAACAATGGTATACGTATTAAATAAATAAATCAGGCAGCTAATAGTTTATACGATTTACAAATTAGCAGTTAAAGCAGGGCACCTATTAACAAAAAATATAAAATCCGAGAAATTTTGAAAGCCCTGTTCTTACTTTAAATCAAAAACAATGTATGTATCTTACGCGAAAAGATAAGGTTAACTACTAACTTGATTCGAATTCAAGCTAACAAGATAATGGTAAACTATTGATATAGCAGCCTGAAAAAAATCAAATCAAATGGAAAGGAAGTAATAAATAGAGTTTGTAAAATATGATATAAAGATTCATATTTGCCGATGTATCTAAATGAGTATTTTAGTCGTAATACTAAGAATTTAAACTCGTAAAAAATGAAGACGAATTATGGGAAATATTCAGTGAAATGTACTAAATAGTTATTTTATAAAACTCGAAACATTAGAATCGTGTTTATCAGAATTGGAAAAGTGATGGACGGAAAATTACAACAATAAGTTAGCTAGCATGTTCATTACATTCGAAGTGTTTCGATAAATTTCGAAAATATTTCCAAATCTATCAACCGACTATCCTAAGGAATTGATAGTATAGCTCGGCAGATATAAAGGAATAATTACCATTAGTTTTTAATCATCTAGTTCTAATGTGCTTAATAGTATTCCTGTCTTCTTATTTATTATATACAGCAAATGTCACCGCTCTTTCTTATAACAAGATTTATAGATAGCAAAGTACCTGGTAGCTTTAACACATTTTTACTGTAACTAGACTATATTGAGAAAGTTTTCTTCATTTAAACATGCGGAATGTATGCAGCATGCATGTATAGTATGCATATCTAAATCCATTAGTTAATATGGATGAAGAAGAAACTGTGCTATCACATAAGCTTTTCCTAATTTCTGGAAATAGAACATAGCAAATAATAGTCTCTTAGCAGATGAGCTATGTAAATTAAATTCTAGATAAGCAATTAATCTAAATATGCAGTAAACACAAAAACATATGTATTAGCAGAATAAGAACACGTGTGTTTATGTTTCGCCTTATACACTCGATTTAGATTTGTTGTCTATTTACGTTTTGCAATGAGTTATTTAATATATACTTAATTTAGTTTATTAACACTTATTTGCTTTGAAGCATGGCACACACGATAGCAAAATGTACATTTTTTTGTGATCACAGGTGTAGCATCCATGAAACGATGGTAGTAATTCAGTGAACAACTATTGGAAAAATATTAGATGTACAGATGCCTCTGTAATCGAAAGATACACTGTATGAAATATTGAATCCCAAAAAATTTACGAATATATTCAAAAAAGAGAACCATGCCTGCAGGTCAAGGTGTTTATAAGCTATTGCCTTCCCAAAATTCAACAATCGTGTATGTAATTTTAATTTAATGGCAAGTCTGAACTCATTTGAGCTAGTAAATATTTTAGAAAACCTTTAATAGATTTATAATAGACTTATTAATTCAATCTTGCGGTAAGCAGTGTAAATTTGTAAGATATTTCCTCATTTTCAGGTTTAGCGATAAGGTATTAATGAATTCACTGTAATACGTTTTAAACAAGCCGACAAACGCATGGCAAAATGTGTTTGCGTTCATCTTTATTTCAAGACACCCCACTCTTTATTTTGGAATAATAAACGTGAAGTGTAATATTAATAGGGTCATATGTAAGTATAGTAAATTTTTGTGGCTAAATTTGTATGGAACATCGTAATATTTAGCACCCTACATAGTAATTTATTTCTCGGAGGATGACAACACTGAGATCTATATCTATATCGATTTTTCTGCATATTTTGGGTGAAATCATCCATCCCAAGGTTTGGAGTACCATTTCTTTATCTGTGCATCAAACAATCGCCATAATCTCCGCATACATTAAGGATTGTTGATTCATTAAAATGTTAATATGAAATGTGCTGTAGTGGTAGTGCGAAAAGAATAGAGCTTGGAAGCCATTGTAACATTCGATTAATGGGAAAAAAAATGGTTGAATCACCATAGATACAAAAAATTGTCAAGTAAATATGTCTGAGCATTTGACATACTAATAGGAAAAAAATGGTTGAATCAAATCTTTTGTACTTCAAATACAACCAATGGTTTATTTTTCCGATTCAAGAAAATATATTTTTTAAACATTCTTACATAAACAATGTTCTTGTTGGCGTTTGAAACAAAATATTGTTGATTTATTTACTTCTTCTCACAACATACAAAAAAGTATTAATCCTGATTTTTCCGAATAATTGTTCTTGTTGGCGTTTGAAAGTTTCATGATAAATAATTGAATTTCAAATAAAGTATTGAACGAAATATAATCTATACTTTGCAAGCTACTTAATGTTGCAAGCACAGATGTGCTGGTTGTTCTTTCAGTGTGTATAATGACTTTATTGGATTCGTAGTGAAATGCCGTAAGTGCTGTTCAAAATTTTCCAATTATATTTGTCATACCGCAAGATATAAAGCAACAAAAAAAAAATATGTCAATGCATTTTGTAGATAGGATATTTATTGAAATACAATACAAATATACTCAACATTAAAACTAGAAAATGTCAAGTGAAATTAGTCTAGATACCAACTCACAGGAGACTTCAGTGTAATGAACGACGGTCGTAAAAACTCAAACGCTCAACTAACCTGCTTCAGTCTAAACACGACAACAACAGAAATAATAATTTCCTCTATAAGGACATGTTCAACATTAGAAATTCTTATCTAGACGTAAATAGAGTTACAAAATTATTTTTAAAACAAAATCGATGGTTAAGACAATATTTCAAAATTTAACAAAACATGAAGTGAAACATCGATATATTTAATCTTATATTTTATACCTATTAATGTTTTCCTGTGATACGACTTCTATATCTAGCAAAAGATGTTATAAAAATGATGTACTGATTTTCAAAGTTACTAGCATTATTCGTAAACATATTTCCCCAAGAAGGCAATCTATTTTCAAAAATAATTTGATACTATTGTAGTGTTTGATACTATCGTTCTGTTCCTTGCGTCAATCGACGTGAGCGCGTAACCACATTAAAGGGAGATAGCAGTGCTCGATCCTTATTTTGCGTGGATCACTTATCCATCCGGAATAATTCCTTTTCATGTAGGTTTTCACGCGAATGCATAAGTAGGCAACTTCAACCTGAATATTAAATATTTTCTCGTTGTTTCATAACTGGACAGGTTTAATGTAAAAGTATACAATAGGTATCCCTCAACGACTTTATAGTTGTTTTATCAATTATACCCTTTAGCTAAATTATATTAATTATATAGTTTCCTGAAGCATCTTAAATATTTGCAATATGTTATCTAATGAAAAATTTTATTTCTAACATTTGTATTGATTAATGTACTTTGCCATTTTCTCTAACATGTGCTTAATGGAATTATTATTGTCATTAAATCATAATGGTGTCTCCGAATAGCAGATATATAAATATATTAATTCTGTATGTCCAGTTTAACACATGCTTTCTAAAAATTGTACAAATAATACAGAAAAAAAAGGTTCCGGATTACCTATCACTATTGTAGAGGCTTTCCTTATAAGTTACCACACAATAAGGGCTCATGAAAACTGTGGCTTCTATATACACGCCCGTCAATTAACGCACCCTTTTAGCCACAAGTATGCACGTCTGCACACGTCTTTTCTGTGAATAAGTTTTCTATTTCTAATTACTTTTCAAAATCCATCAGTGAAATTGCGTGCCCAATTTTAAAACATTGTAATCATGCAACGTATTTCATTTTTTGCTAGCATTCTAATCTAATATTTAATACTTTCACTACCTATATCTTCATAGTGTATTGATAATTACTTATTAGTGCACAACATAATGGTATGAGTTTAGGTAATATGCCGCAAATTTTTCAGAGTTTGCAGAAAAGAGTATTTTTTTAATTTAAGCAACTAGTTGCCAGACGTAATTCCTTTCCAAAGGAAAACGTTATTTTTTACGGAATTAACGGAAAATATAATATATCACCTACACCACCACTTTAAATGGATTATGTTTATTTATTATTGTGTTTATAGTAGTGTGGATGTGGTTCACATTCAGAATAAATATCAGAGAAGCATTTTTTTATTAAATTGAAAATCATATAAGAGAAGTACCTAATGCGACGTCAACGAAATGTATAGGTAGGTAAACAAAGATGCACAAAATAGCAATTTTCGAAAAATACTTTTGCATGCTTCTGCTTTTCCGTTACCCTAAGTTATAGCGTTAACGTAAAATATTTTAAATATATGCCTATATTTTTATTCAGAAAAATGTTTTGCAAAATAATTGTCTCAAACATCAAATACAAAAGATTTCAATGTCATAAACGGAGAATAAACGCAAAGCTATTCAACGCGACGGCATCGACAGTTACTTGTAGAAGAAATTATATACAACAGATAGCAAGTTTAATGTACCTACCAACCATCATTGTAACTATCACCTACTTTCAATAAACCTGTATTGCATGTCTAAATAAGTTTGGCAACACCAGATGACACTTCGCTACCAATTTTTCCTGTTCAAAGTAAGGTCAGAAAATAGCGTTCACTAGTTTTATCGTTCACAACACAATAACACAGAATTCACAAATATACCCAAATATTTTCGTTTGGTAAAACGTCAAACCAATTTTGAAAAACTGCACTAGTTCATCACCTAATATAAATTTAGAAATTGTCTTAATATAGACGGGAATAATTGATAAGCGCATGAGAAATTGTAATATTTTGACTTTCATTTAGTTTCAATACTGCCAACTGCCCAAGAACAAATGCCCCGAAACTGGCCAAGTCATCAAGTTCTCCGCAGGGTACATCGTGTAAGTCGCGACAATCGACTAAAAGAGTATCAAAGAGTGTAAAACTGGCAATGCCTATGTCCTTAATTGTATGGCCTACCCGAGCAGGCCAGGAATATTGGGTTAATGAGGGCGAGGCAGCTTCAATTTAGCCCATTTAACTAGCCTATCGTTAGTACGCCGGATCACTAAAGACTTTAGCGTCAATTAGTAGCCCCCACTAACTTACCGACAGAGCCCAGATTGTTAAGCATGATGTTGGTGAAGGTCTCCAGACTGACGCACTGCACTGTTTATTTAATGAGTACTGATTTGATACTGAATTGTGAATATGTTCTTCATGCCTGAGGATAGCGGCGGTGGGTGGGGAGCCAATAAGGGTAGAACCCCCGCGGAGGCGTGGTTTAAACTGAAGGCGGAGCTTAACGTTTGTGAAGCTTCCATTGCTGCTTTTCCTGTTGAGTCGAGATATTCATCTTTGGCCCCCTCTTTTGCACGAGACCTGGGAACCCACACCCGCGTACATCTATGACGTTCAATCGTTCAAGAGAGGCTCCGTCTTTGCAGGAGCAGTAGGAAAACACAATCTGACTCCTTTGTGTAGTATTTGATGAAAAATATAATCAAACTATGGAATGCTTATTATGTTGCCGTATAAAATTGTATGAGAGGTATTCTGTTATAAACGAATATCCTACATATGTAGGTGCACTCCACTATGTTATTGTAAAAAGCAACTGTAATAAATAAAGTAAAACAATAAAATAACGTACATATGGTAGTAGTAGATTTATAATAATGAGTAAATGAAAATTAGAAATAAACACAGGAAAGCTGATAAAACTAACTCAAAGCATAAAAAATATGTAAAATTCCACTATAGATGTGCATATTCTTATACTATACATGTTCTAGATATTCTAGTATTAATGTTTATAGCAAATTTTATTAACAATAAAAGAATTTGATCTTGTTATTTATTAAGGTTTCGATCCCATTTTAGCAGTGGCTATTTGTTCATCATTTCGGCTCTTGTATAAGTTATAGCTTCACTCGCAAATATTTTAAACATCTTTTTCCACCGACAACCCTACAGGTAAACATTCATATGTTGATTAAAACTATTAGTATGATAAATGTAGAAATGTAAATGCTATACAACTGATATTTGAATAAAATATTATTAAGTGGAATCTGGTTCTAATATTGGCACCGTGAATATGCACGTAACTGTGTTACTCATCACTACTTCTACAGAATAAATTTATTTGAAATAAATTGAAATAATTGAAATTCATAAAACGACCATCGTGTGTCGTTGTAGTTAAAAAAAATTAATCATTTAATTTCATACAGTTGCAAAACTTCTTGGGACTGAAGGAGGTGATTAAGACTGCACTTCCAGTCCGCGCACTGGGTTTGTTTGCCGAAATTTTTGGAAGAGACTTCATTTGCACTGGGCTTATATATATTTGGTAGCAGTCGCTATATGAGATTGTTCTGCTGAGGACCCCGGAAGAACTTGTTCAACTTGAGAAATATTCGATGTTCCTGGGTCAGATAGTTCCCCTTGAGAAGAATTTTTTAAAGCTACTAGAGAAGAATTTTTGTTTGAATTATGTAAAGGTCCTGAATTCTCTTTATCTTCAAGAATGGTAAAATTATAATCTCGAAATATGCGTTTGTTAAAGGGATATATAATCCTGTTTTTTAAACGAGTTAACCGAGACCTCCTCGCAGGTGCTCGGTTATAAGCCCCACAAAACAATCGTGCAATTATAAAAGGGGTTAGAATTCTGTCAGGATGATTTCGCAACCAAGTCTCAATTTCTTGGGCGTAAGTAATATGTTTTAAACTGATTTATGAAGCCCACATCTAATGGCTGCATACGGTGAGTAGGGACTATGCGGCGGCGGCCAAACAATTGAAATATGGTTATCCCTTGCTTTATTATTTATTACTTCGATGTTACGAGTAGTGACCATAAAGCACTAATAACACGAGCTGAGATGGTGCCGCTTTAGTAAACTTTATAAAATGATTAAATCACTGTATAAAAATCTCTTTCTGTATCGACCCTGATGGGTGGCAAGCGTATATGGAGCCGGGCGGTGCTCCATCCATTAACTCCTGTTTCAAATTTTTCTAGGCCACACAATTAAGGGAGATACCGCATTCATACACGTAACAACAGTAATTAAATCGCCTCCCAGAGCAAACTTTAAGCAAACCTTTCTGTATTATAGTTGTCGAAGTAAAGTCAAAGACAAGCTTGCCACAAGGTCTAGTAGGAAACAGTTGACTACGACAAACCAATGGCAAATGGTGGACAAGTGTTTAGTAAACCAATTTGAACAAAACAGAATTCAATTTGTACCTCAAACCCCTCTGGGATGTGATATACCCGCATCTCTTTCTATTGTAGCCTTGCCCTTAAAGAACATACGTATTATTGTAAACAATATGTTTCTCTATAAATACTTAAAATGCCTGTGAATTGAACTGTTGGAATTTTTAAAAACGCAATTCGAAGCGGATTCATTTAGATTTTTTTGATGATAATTATCATAAAAGAAACACAAAGTAAGTATATATTTATTAGATTTTTAAAACGACCTAAGTATTTTTAGATACAATTTGTTACTGAGGTATGTAATAACCCCAAATACAACTATAAATACACTAATAATACAATACTTATAGAACTATAGGTACTACTTTTTCAAAAAGCGCGGCAAGTGTTGCTGTGTTCTAATTCGTCATCCACCATAAAAGCAGCTCGTCAATAGTGTGATACTTTGAGCAATTTTATGTCTAAGTTTTTAGGCAGTCGTGGTAATTAATATTTCAACTTCAACCCCAAGTAGTTACATACTAATTTAATTTTACCTCATGATTATATTTAATCGATCCAAAGCGTTATTGAGAAAATAAATTTAAAAGAACAGTTTCAGCAGCATTAGTACGTTGAATGATTTTTTAAGATATCAGGTTGAATCATTTTATGGTGACTTGAATTGTTAGTAGATTATTTTACTTATCAAGTTTGATCGAAAATTATACTAACCGTATACCTTTGATACTGTATGTGTATTGCACGTTTTTTAATGCAAAACATTTTGGTATCAGAGGTTAGGTTAGGTTCATAGATATGTACCTATCGTACGCAGATCTATCAATTGACGGATTCTCATTCTTCAATAAGACTAATTAAGCGTTCTATATGTTTTTGTCTTTGAATGAAAAAAATGCATAATTTTTGCAATTTGACTAGACTCGCAATGGAAAAGGATTAATATATTGCTAAAGAAAAGGAAGTACGAAAAGTTGCGAACTACTGATGGCTTTCCCAACCTAAACATCGAAAATTAAGAAGGTTAGGATTTTGATTTTCACGCATATCTTGTTTTCTAAATAGCTTTTTTAGCGAACGGCGAGCATCTGTAAAAGAGCAAATCCAAATAGAGCCGGCAACTGATAGGAATATTGAAGAAGTCGTTTAGGTTTTACATATACCTATATATGTATATGGTAATTACCCATAGTAATAATAAATTTTGCTTAACTTTTATCCAAACATAATGAATTTTTTCTCCTAGAAAAATCCTTCCTTGCCTTATCCTTGCCGGCAAATAACCTTGCCAAACCGTTAGGAAACTTGCGGCACACTTCTCGTACAATTGTTCGTCAAACTATTCATAGACTTGCACAAGTGTACGACAGACTTTTAATTTATCAAGTAGAATCTTGTCATAAATATTTCACACACTTACCGTACACTTGCCGAACTTGCCGACATCAAGTGTATGACAAACTTCACGCTTTACGGCGGCAACCTTGTGTCAAATATTCCACACACTTATTTTGGTATCTGGGCTGCTCGTTCTGCTGATGTCCGTGTTGCTACTTATTTCTTTCCCCTGGTAGAAATTATTTTATTCCTTTCATATTGCACCACGCTCCCCGTTTTTATATTGCACCACGCTGCCCGTCCCATCGACGTTGTACGCCAAGTGTGGCTCAAAATTAATTTTCTCCGACTCCTTCTCATAAAGTTTAAAAAGCGCGACAACGTTCTGAACAACCTTCCACTACAACCTACTGAATTTAAATAACAGTGTATACTTTTTAATAGATTTTTAAGTCGCACATATAATTCTGCATCAAAATCATTAAGATGTCCTATATTAGTTAGCCGTTTTGAAGTTATTCAATTTTTTTAGATACGAGGCTAAATGCAATCTTATATTAAATGTTGGGTATTCTAAAAATGTCACAGCGGGTCCTTATATTTAGAAATGCCAAGTATCAAATCGAAACCTTCAAAATTATATATACATACATACTTATACATATAGGTAGGTACATATTTTCCATTGTTGTTTCAGATTTAACATTAAGGTACTACTTTAAGTAAATGTTTTTATTCCCACCAATGCCAAAGGTATTATATGGTACGGTTCAATTGTGTTCTACAGCATTCGTCTTTATACCACGTACTTGGTAGGATTTTCGTTAACACACAATTTTCCCGAAGGTTAATCTTGACGTTTCTCGTATAAAAGACGCACTCTTATGGCAATAATTTAAGTTTTTTACTATAGTTTTATAATACTTTCTTAACTATAATTTTGTGATATAATTCCTTATTACTACAAAGATTACCACCGTATAGTGGTATAACATAAAGATAGTGTACGACAACTTTTTGGAGAAAATTAAAACGTCTTTGTTGTTACTATAGTAACCATCGGTTCTGGTACTGTACCTATATAGGTACTGTATTTTACTACATATTGTTCTCAGTGCACTCTCGATTTCTGGCAACTTCCTTTGTCGTATATTTTTCTAATACTCATATCACCCGCATTTCCTGCCACGTCCTGCGAACAGATTCACCTACATCATTTCCTATAGGAGAGACAATATTGTTAGTGCTAACATTCCGTTAATCCGAATTTTTATTTCACTTGTGACAACAGAAAGCAAAGTTTGGCATAACAGTAAAACAAGCTTGTCATATATCACAACGCAATTGTGCTACATTAGTACACTATTGGTAGTGTATATGGATAACTTTTTGCTACCTACTAACTTAATTTCACCGCTTGCTTCTACTTCGAAGGAAACGCTGATGTCAATTATTTCTAGACATTCTCCTTACTGCTTGCTCGTTGCATTGATATATAAAATATGATCAGCAAACAAGTTCTTATGTTAATATACATATGTATATCAAAAACTTATAAGAGTATTGATCTAAGTTTCATACAGTGTACAGATTTTGTTCATGCAATGCATTTAATAATAAATGTCAATAATAATAATAAATTATTTGTACTCCTGAAGTAATGTAGAAGTTAACTTTAGAGGTATATCACAATTTTAATAGAATTCTACCATAAATTGTTCTATGCAGGATAGTAAATATAAATTAAAGTCATAAATAGGTACATAGTGTTAACTTAAGATTTATTATTTAATTGTTAAGATAACAGCTATGTATTGCTCAGCAATGCTTTTATTTTGCTATTTTATTCCATTTATATTGAAATTATTATTATTATTTCTAACATCATAAAGATCTCTAGTGTAGTTTAAAATTGTTTTAACTTATCAAATATAGACGAGATACTAAACTATTAGTGAGATCACGCTGATTCTTCCACAGCAAATAATTTATGCAAAATATAGAACATGTTTTATTTATACCTATGTTAATGTTATGATATTATGATGTTGATTTATTGCAATAAATACTCAAGTAAATATATGAAATAAATAACATCTTATCCGCTAATAAATTATTGTAAGAAACTTCGTTGTAATAGTTTTATGTTAGGTAAAACGGCCTCAAGAAGATAGAATAGCTAACATTATCGATTGAGCGATAATTAAATTTCCGCTCATTCTGTCGCGTCAAATTCGTAACCATTTAGGTTTATTGCTTTAGAGTTTCATTTAATTTGTTACTGAATGAAAAATATTTTCGGAGGACAAAAAATACCCAACGTTTTTCTAGTCTTTTTTTATTTAATCTTTTTCGAACTAATAATTATTCTGACTCAACACTATATATACACTACATTTGACATTGAATTAATCTCATTTATCTATTTTCTGCTTTTAAATTACGCATAATGTTTTTCCTACACTGACTTACACTATTTCTGAAAAAGCATGTGGATTGCCGCATTTCCTGCGGTTCACGTGGAAACAGTTCCGTTCAGGCGATGACACTAACAAAACAAACCACTAACTATTCAGCTATTGTGTGACGAATAATAATTGTAATCACTTTTCAAAAGTAACCGAGGAATTGCAAATTATAGTAATCATGTTCCGTTTTGTTCCTCGTTAAGGATTTCCTCAAAAATTAACACATCGTTGCATAACATTTGCATTCACTGAATTAGCCTTCCTAATTTCTGGAACTGTAACTCGCCCATACCGATTATATTGATGTATAGTTTAAACTAAGTGAGTATTACTACCGTAAATGCCAAATAAAGAAAACATATTCCTGTCAATTCCCTTATTAGCCATATTTTAGTTATTCTAATTAAGTATATGCAAATAGAAAATTTTAATATACCTATATGAGCTGATTTCTTAAGTTACGTAGGTTCCTTAATTGTTATGCCACAAAAAAATATTAAAGGTAAACATCAAACCAATTTTTGATAATTGACAAAATTATCAATTTTCGTATAACTATATAATAATGATAAAATTGTCAAATGAAATATTTGTTATAAAATTAGCGGTCGTCAAATTATAATAAATGTACAAAATGCTGCTAACTATAATAAATTAATCTTCAACCATAAATTTTTACATGACTCGAATCACTTATATCAATCATATAATAATAACAACAAATGAAGATAATTTTTTAGTAATAGGGCAAATTAATCACATATTGGCAGCTATCACTCAAGGCAACATATATTTTAATGCTGATTATAATATACTTGAGTAGAAAATTTATTATTGTTATTTAAAATGTTTATTCAAATTGTGTTTAGTTAAAGTTTTACAAAACGTTTTCATTTAACTCTAGGTAACGAAATCAATTGTTGAATTGCAATTTAGATTATTAGTAAATGCACGAATTCAAGTTAAAATAAAATTTAACGTATGTACCTATTCAATTATTTCTTTTCTTTTTATAGTATGTGATTGTTTAATTAAAAATTATAATAAAACCACCATTCTTTAGTTTTCAGTTACATTTTATTTTTTAATAAATTTTACTGGTTTTTATTTATAACAACTTGAAATTTATAATCAAGTCAACACATCTCAGAAAAGGAATCCTATTTATAGCTAGTACAAATTTAAATCAAACAACGCAATTTAAACAAGGAAAACTTTACAATTAAATTAACTCACCTGATGGGCTTGGACTCTCCCGTGACGAAGACTCCTTGCTTACGATAATAAAACCTCCGAAATTACTTCAGATTATTGTAATGAAGGTATCAAAAGAATTAACGGATGTTAAGAGATACTGAATTGGATTATTGATTATGGCAGTACTACATAGATTTTGTGACAGCTCACACATGAAGCTTTAGATGCTCTTGAAAGCAAGACATACATATTTATATCATTATAGACGCGGATTATTAATGATTCAGGATCAGAAATCTAATAGGTAGCTGGTACAAATCCTATAATGCCCGTCAAACAGAGGCGCCTTCAATTTTATTTTTGAAATTACGTTTTCGAACTTTTCTCAATAATACTAGATATAATATGACTGATATTATATTTTATTCTTAACAATATTTATTGTAGATTTTGTCGAGTAAAAATCATTACATACATAATTACATATTAACAATTGTTAATATCGATTTTATTTTCAAGGCAACAATACCAAGGTATCAACGGATGTTTATTAATATAGAACCTTAAAGGACAAAATTAAATGTAACTAGAAGGAGTTGTATTAATAGAATCTTCTACAAAAAATTACGTTTCAGACCAAGATGTGTATCATTCAGTAGAAAGTATTCGCAGCAGCTGTGGTAATGAATGGGTCGTTGAATAATACTTAATTCCTCCAATAGAGTTGAAGAATATATTATCTATGTAGATTGTTTGCATTTCTATAAGTATTTTCTTCTTGCAGGCGCTCGATATCTGCTGCTTTTGCATTTTCTATCAAGAATGAACTGTTCCTCTGCATTAGTTAGTTTCCTTGCTTCCATTATAATAATTTGTTTCAACACCAAGATCATACTTAAATTTATTAATTTCCGTCGTTAATATGTAATGTTTGTTTTCTAATTTGTTCTATTCTAATTATTCTATTCTCTTATTCTTCAAATTCTACTTATTGATTGTCTAGTCAAGAACTGTCCACTCTTTTTAAATAATATTTCGAATGAATTGGTTAATTTTTAATATTCTATAATAATTTTCTATTTCAGTAAATAAATCTACTTTTTTCATGATTCTTTCGAATTGATTAATTAGTTTAATTGCCTACTACAAAATTTTGCAATTATTTTTGAAATTTTCTTCTAAAAGAATAAAGCATCATATTCTCCTAGCGGGGATAGGTATTCCTTCACCTCCTTATTTAGTTATTTCGCAATAGTTTTCTGATCATCATGTTTCTTTCACGAACAGGAGCTTTTTTTAAATTTTTGACGTATGTCTAACTTTCATAATTTCACCAGTTATATTTTCATTTAGGTTGTTCAAATCCAATGGAGCATTCTTGTAATTGCAATAGTAGTTGGATCATGTTCGTTACTTACGTTTTTGATTATAATATGAATTATATAAATATCTGTTATAATTGCTCCACTAATTGTGTGTGTTGTGAGCGTCTGAATGTTGCGGATTTGAAATTTTACTGTTGAAATTTTGTAAAATTTACGAGAATCTGTGTTGCATCCGTATAATTCGTCATATTGATGCAAAACTATTTACAATGTCATATTCTGGTAAATGAGATATAAGATAATGAACTTTAGACAATTTCTTAGCAAAGTAAATTTCTTTGTTTCTGATCCTTTTGATGACATATTTCATTTCAAAATGTGCACAAATGTGGATCTTCAAAATACAAATGTTTGAAATTTATCAGAAATTACAGAAAACTAAATTTGCGAGCCATGTTTTGCGCTTATAATATGTCTAACAGAATTAATGAACAGGGTTGCTAAATCTCTGGTATCAAACTTTAGCGTAAATTCTTTTAATTTAAGGTTATCCCCTGAATTAATGTCTCCATCAGCATGATGTACCTCATTAGTGATGTGTGTATTCATATGGTTAGAATTGTTAAAGAATATTTGGCAAGTGATAATATTGAAATATTACCATGAAATGTTGAAGTACTGGCATAGGTTTAAGATTACCGCCCTTCAACATTGTAAAGAATATTTGGAGTACCTGTTGTACTACATATGTAGCAATTCACCATAGCTCCAGACAATTACAGAGCCACAAATGTGTTAATAATTGCATAGAATTCATTATGATCAGATCTAAATTTTATGTGAAAGTATTCCACAAGATCTTTTTTCTTTAATTTTTTTTTAACCTCCACATACTCCACCTTATTCCAAAGCACCCAACCAAAAGCAAAGAATTTATATATATATACATATTTTTAAGAAAAACTAGAGCTATTTTCAACAAATTCTTCGTTTCTTCCTTTTTAATATAGCATCCTAATTTCGTTATTTACAGTCATAATATAATTATTCAGCGATGCATACAAATAAGTAATGTTGCTTGAATTTTAATTTTTATGGGACAAAATTTGATATTTCGAATTAACTGTGCATACAAGCAACTAACAATATTCAAATTTAATGTTTAATTTTACCGAAAATATTTGCGGTTAATTTTTTAACACAAATATCCTAAAATTTTACTAAACGTTAAGTTAAAATATTTGTTAAAAATTATGTTACTCTTTCTTTGATAAATCTAACGATTTGTCTTGAAGTTGTATTCATATTTTATACAGATATCTTATCTTCACAATAATAATGATACTAATTTATTAAATTAATGTAATATTCACAAACAATGAACAGCAAAAATTAGTATTAGTATACATAAGTCTCTCTCGTGCATAAAATTAGCACCTGGAGATTGTTTTTTAATTTTAACGTCGGTTTAATTTGACTGTAAATAGTATATAATGAATTTATAAATATGCTATTTAAACCAAGTACGTAAATGAATTGAACACCAAGTTATCTTTGCAAATATTTCATTTTTATTCCCAGTTGACATAAAATTAAGGAGCAAGATCAATCAGTATAGTATAGTGTATTCAGAGTTATACGAAACTAAGTGTCAATATGTTTACAACTGTTGTTGCGCCCCTATGACAATAATTCTCTCATTATTATTGAATGAATACGGTTCATTTATCTTCAATACAAGAATCCATTAGCCATATTGACTACGAATTAGGGCTTTTTAATTAATTAAGGAAACGTAAAATAGAAAACAAAATAAGAAAAAACATTACAAGACTTGGGGTAATATTGTATGTACATATGTATGTACAGTGCGGTTCTAAGTTTTGTTCGGTTTAATAGAGAGGTTCCAGTTTTGGGTCATTAATATGAAGTATTATATGCTACATTCTTGAAGTAAAATTTCTATTCAGTTTCAACGATTGACGACAGGAGGCGATATAGTATCAAAATTTTAAATGAAATGGGGGATCGAATGATACCTCATTTTAAAGGGGTTACTGAGTATGGTATCATACCAAAATTTCATACCATTTTATCCACTCATATGAACATAGTAGGACATAGTTACGCCTATACTTACCTTATAAATGTCCTAAAATAGAATTTTATTGGCCCAATTTTAATGCATCAAAGAAAGTTAACATTTATTATTCTTGATTATGGCACTAAAATTGTTTCAATAACTGTATAATAGCTACATAGCGCAAAAAATTAGTTTGTAGGGCACAATAAAATGGTACATAAGTCATGTTCCATATACATATACATACATAAGTATTAAAAGTAAAGTAATATTAAGTCAACAAATGAACATTGTCAATAATGGGTAAAACCTTCTTTCATTAATCATCGTTTATGTTTGAGTCGTCTTGTAAACTGACGTCTGTATCTGTTGATATTGCAAATTTATAATGACAGGTGCCACATGGTAATGAAAGCAAGAGAGATATGGTAAACTGTAAGGTGCAAATATACATATTTGGAGAAATAAATACTAACAATAAACAATAAATACACTGTTAAAAAAATTATAGATATGTATTATACCCCACTAATTACATGAACTGTATTAATTGTTACAGTTAGGAACCTAATAAGTATGTTTATTACCTACGTATTTACTTATTACATACATTACGTAGTAGATATAATCCTATTAATCGGTCCGGTTACTGCAGAATAAACAAATAATAACTGAAGGGTAAATTTCTGGATAGAAATCAATGTCTCGACCTATTATATTGGACAACAACCAAAAATTATCTAAAATGAAATCGACAGAACCTTACTATTTCTGGTGTGCTAAAACCCAAAATAAACATATCTTTTTAAAATTAGTTCTAGTTTTAGAGATACATGATTTTATGTGTCCCGATACAGCGATTTGTCAAGAAGAAGATATGCCATCAACATCAAGAGATCCTGATTTCACTTCAAGCACGTCATACCGGCAACCGCACAAAATAACCCAGTCAGAATTATGCTGTATTAAGATCAAGACTGGAGCAGTGAAATCTGCAGACTTAGGAGTCCTAGACGACGATGTTTCGGTATGTGTTTTTCGTAAACGCAAGCATCAAAGAAGGCATTTTGTTGGGCCATAGATTCGAAAAATACTGAAAGGCGAATATTCAATGACTTTGGCGTCCTAGTCACTAATTTCTTTGGAAATGAAGAAAGCTGACAATTACGTTACTTTTATTGAAGATATGCTGTGATCGTATCATAAAAATGGGATAGAATATGTTTTTCCTGAAAACTGCGGCTCTGTAAGTGATGAGCACTGCAAACGCTTCCATCAGGATATATCGACAATGGAGCAAATGTACCAGGGAAACTGGAATACGCCCATGTTTGCCGACTATTGTTGGGCTCGTGTTAGAGATGCTCTAGAAAGAATTCACAAACGACGAGCAAAAATACTGCTCATTTAGTTACTCTAAACGTGTAAAAGTATTTCTTTTTATAAGAAAACTTGTTTTTAAAAACACTAGGTTTGTAACTTTTTAAAGTAAATTATATTTTCAATTTAACAGATTATTGCAAGAAACACATTGGTAAAGTAGAATTTGTTCATTAACCACGTTGCTTAAGTCATTTATCCTTCGTTTACAGTATACAATTGAATCTGAGTTCTACGATAATGATTTCTTGTTTTTCAATGCTCTTAATAATAAATAGATTCTGAGTATACAAATAGCTTTGAATACTCTGAAAAAAGACAGTTCTTGCAAAGTCTATCTTGAATAAATTTACAACTGCACCAAGTACGCATTTAATTTTCAATTTTGTGAAGAATTTATGAAGGACATAATTATATAAAATACATATACAGAATGATTTTAAATGACTGATGGTAGATCGAGTTTCCTGCTTTATTTAATTTTTGTCTGGTTGACGATTTATTTCTAACTTCGCTGCCAATAACGTATAAAATAGATTTTGGATGGGTGACAAAGTATTAATAACAAATTTTCAGAAAATAAAGTTTATATTTAGTTTCTATACACAAAGTTAATATAATCTCATAAAAATGGAATGAAAAATAAATTTTCCTAAGTATATTTTTAATTACCTAATATGAATATGTAAATTTCTTGAATATGTTCGAAGTGACCACCATTAGATTCCAAATATAAATTTACTTGTCTCTTAATAATTGTCAAATAGTTGCGGTAATTGATTTTGGTTAACATTATGAATTTCCTGCTTCCTAGCTTCTTGTAGTTTTTCCAAGTTCTAAAGTCGATTTTAATGAATATTAATACTTAAGTATTTAAATAGATAAAAATCTAAAGCAGTCAACTCAGGTGCCCGTGATGGTCAACGATCTCTACTAAAAAGTCTAGTCCCAATTCTTCTAGATACCAAAATGTGTCATAAACTACATAAGATGATGCTCCATTTTGTTGAAAATAGCCTCTTTTCAATCAATCATTATGTAACTGGTTTACAGACACTTTCAAAATTTGAGAGCGGCCTGTTTCCGCATTGATATTTTTATTAAAAAATAGGACCAATAGACTGCTAGACATTGCTACTTAGACCCGCATTTTTTGTTGATATAATAATAATAAGAATAATCTTTATTTGTCGTGAGTTCGTGGTGAACATAGACATTGTCAGTAGTATGTGTTTATTAGATAAAACAGTGCAAATAAATAGTCGAATAAAACACATAGAATCTAAAATTTAGGCAAGCTATATCAGTAAATAAACAACAAGAATACATATAAAATATTACGAAAATCTACTAACAACAAAGGTGTTCAGCTATGGAATCAAATCTGTATTACAGCAAATAAAGTTGTAACTAGTTTGTAAATTGTAAGTAAATTGTGCTAACGAATTACAGATCTTATTTATCTCACCAGAGAGTATATTAAAAAGTTGTAATATGGACCATTCTCAAATACAAGCGTTCTATGTCGCGGTACATTTATATTTTGCTTTGTTTTACAGACGTTATCGTTTGATATAAAGCTACTTTCATTCTTCTTATAAATGATTAATACTTCAAATATGTAAAGCGAAAACAGAAACAGAACGCGGAGCTGTTCGAAATATGGTCTACAAGATAGGGTCCACGGCGTCCCCACAACATAACATGTAATTATCCGCTTTTGAAAGACAAAGAGATCCGCCCACAATGAGGAGCCCCAGAAAATCACTCCGTATCTCATTCTGAATTCAACATATGCAAAATAAAACAATCAAATGGAGTCAAGATTAACCCGACTACTTAATTGCCTAATTCCGTATAATGCCGAAGCCACTCTACCTTGCAATTGTTGGCAATGCTCTTTCCATCTTAGACACTGTTGACCCAAGGTTACTCCAAGTAAATTAATTGAAGAGCATTCCTGCATTATTTCTCCCCTGAATAAAACAGCAAGACCATCCAGATTATGCGAGGAGCATGTGAACTGCGTTTTCTGTGAATTCAATGTAAGACCCCACGCACCATACAAACGCTCCTTGCCCTCAACAACGTCCACTAATATCGGTGAGACATCATCAGCGACTGATTTGGACACTATGACGTTTATGTCATCCGCATATTGTAGCAACTTACTGGGACCAATCAGAGTACACAAATCGATATACATCAGAAAGAGCATTGACAGCGTTGTACAAGAATTGAGTGTTTCAAACAGATAGGGGAAAATAAGAAACACTTAGTAGCAGAGTCTTGCGATAATACGTCACACGACATCCTGCGGGGTCATAAAGAACATTTTAAGAACTACAAAAAGTAAGTTCTCTTAATTTAATATAATTTCATAAAAACGTACTCGGACAATGAAACTAACAAACAGTAGCTCTAAGAAAGATAGAAGGATTACAAATGAAAACCTAGCAAGTAATAATAATGAACAAAATGAACATAAATAATAAATAATAAATAACGAATCGCGCAGGGTGTTGACAAATGATGACAATAGCCGTTCTCAACACATCGTCACACGTCACATCCTCAATAATCTACGGCACGAAATATCATTAGTCTTTTAAAATCACTCTGTATGTACTGTTAGGATATCTAATCTTATATTATATTAATATCATTTGATTCTAATCATTCTGTTATACTGATTCTGTATTACGTAGCATACATATGTTATAGCAGTAGTGAATCAGTGCCTTATACATTTTTAGATTATTGCATATTAATTAACGTAATTCAGAGAATCCGCAATTATCAAAGGTTATGTAACATTTCTTTAAAATATTTACACATAAGTAAACAAATTTTAATATATCAAGAATGCTATACCATTGAAAATTAAATTATATATACGCACGTACATATGTATATATGAAACATATTTATTATAGTTTCATTCATTGCGGACCGTAATTCCATAACTTTTCCGCGCCCATTAGCGTGGTATTCGGCGACGGTCATAATTCAAACCGATAAAAGCTGTGCCACTGTTGCAGAGATGTGTCTGCACCGTGACACTACAGAATAATTAGGTTACCGGTACCCGGAAGATTTTGATTTATTCGCAGACATTTTCGTCTGTCATATGGGCGGCGGTTTGCTTTCAGCTTTTGTCCCATTCGTGAAAACAGTTTAGTTTTGAAAGACGTGTGATTTTGATGAATTGATGTTTAACAATAAAATGAATTTCTGTACTCTTACGGTAGTTTTTTGCGTCATCGCATTTAAGCCTTAAACATCTTAAGACAGGTAAAATTGAAATTGTTTACACAGATTTAACAAATAAACTGATATATTTATTCAAACTATTAGTTAAAGAGAATAATTTAGGACAAATATTATAAATTGTATTAGGCACAATGTATGTATGCCAAATTAGTAATGGGAAATTTGTAAAAGTCATACCATCTTATGATGATATCATTTAAAATTCATGATATAATAATCTACAGAGAGAAAACAATAAAATAAAATCAATTCGGCTGGTACAGATACAAAGAAGGCGATATTCCATTATTTGCGCACAGCATCATTTATCATAATATTCATAATATGTTAGAAAAGGCAAAACAGGCGAATGATTTGTTGCAGGTTAACTGAAAAATAAACCGACCTTCGAATTTTCAGGTTTTACCTTCAACAACAACTTCATCCCTTACTAAATTAATCAGCGTCAGCGTATTCAAAATAATTCCTACTGCCACCCTATAGCAAAATGACCAAATATCTGATATGTTGAGCAGTATATCACACAAAAAAGGGACATGATTACTACAAATGCAACGTTTATAATAGTATTTTTATAATAAGGTTTTTCAGATTCTTTAGTCTTACTTCTGCATATATTTAGTACGGAACTTGTTGTGTTCCATACAATGCGTATATCTCGGGCAATCTAATCTCACTTTTGTAGGCGCATAAGTATGGCATCCTCTAAACCATCACAGCGATCAATAATCGTTTCAACTTCTTCTTCCGACTATATATAAATTTGGTAATACTAAGTTCGTCTTAAAGACAAAAAGCTCACATCTACAACTACCAAAAAACGTTTGAACGTACGATGTGGTTTTTTCACCATCAACAGCTTACGGAGTCACTGCAACTAAGCACCCACCACATTAAAAAAAACATATTTTTCCCACTAAAAGGATTAACTTGAGCAGGTCCTAGACTTGACTACCCACGTAAAAATTTTCAAACTTCTTGAATTTTCGCGTTAAAGTCCTTCTCTTGTTTATAGAATATATCTCTAAACGCCGCATAACCATAGTTGCGAAAATATTAAGTGCACGTTCGTTAATAACTTACTATTCGCTATGTGCAATAGCCGTAGGTATATGTAAAATACTATCTTAACTAAGTCTTCCATAAGTCTTATATAAATCTTATCTAAGTCTTATTTAAGTCGTATCTAGGTCTCGAAGTCTTATTTAGTATAAAATAATGTATGTGTACAATAACGTATGTGTACAATATTGTTGCCAGTTACCTGGAGGATAGGCGACTGATTATCGGAGATTCTGCCGAGATGGTGATCACATGTGGAGTCCCTCAGGGTTCAGTGCTGGGACCCACTCTATGGAACGTCTACTATGACGATATTTTAAAGATCTCACTGCCGGGAGGAGTTTCGGGTCGGCGTTCACCCTATAGCGTCGACCCTTAAAACTCTGCGGCTGCACTACCCCATCCCTGGTTTCATAGTTCCAGGGTAACGGGCGTGGCGGGAGTAGACTTCGTATATAGGGGAGGATGCTTGGGCGTAGGCATGGGCATACGCTCCGGTGTCCGGCCGTTAACCGTCGGAATATACGGTGGGTAAGTGAGGCACCCTACGGCGCTTACCTAGAGAACTCTGCAGCTGCACTACCCCATCCTTGGTGGCCACACTCAGGGAAACGGGCGTGGCGAGAGAATTTGGCGAAGATAGTAGGGGAGGATAAAAGTCGGTTCGCCGAGGAGTAGTCCGACCGCTGGTTGTCTGGTTGGGAAACCTTCGGTTTCATCCTAAAACAACTCGGTGACTCTGGGACCCTACGGTTTCACTGTAGCTGCCGCGGATACTTGATCGCCGGAGGGGCGAAAGGGTTGGCGCGGTTGGCATTTTGGGGTAGGGTTTTTGCCCGGCCGTCCCCGTAGTTCAGGCTTAATTCACGGGCGGGCTGGTTGTACCTCACGGCCAGATTCCGTTTCCCACGCTTGGCCGATAGTAGCCATCCGCAAGGAGGCCTAGGCCCCGTGGGGTTAGATGTGAGGTAGGAGTTCGCTAAAGCGTCTCCAACGGTGATCCGTCCAACGTTGACAAGAAAACTTGTCTAACATGGGTAGCACGGGGAGAGGAGCCCACCGGTTCGCCGGGCCTCTCCGAGAGGTGTCGGTCTCGTGCGGGCAACTGGTTTCGTGCCTCTTTGTCCTGAGGAGTGTGTGCATTTCCCTGTTTTTGCCGCATACCTAACGGTCGGTCGGCAGCTGGTGCCCCTTTGGGGTCCAGCAACCACTTTCGTGTCGGGAGGAGTGAAACTAGGAGGGTATGCAGACGATCTCGCTGTGATTGTAATAGCGGATAACATCAATACAATCCAAAACTTAGGGAATCACACTCTAAAGCGGGTGGTCCTCTGGCTTGACTCCAAAAACCTCAAGGTGGCACCTCATAAAACGGAAGCGGTTCTTTTAGTAGGCGGCAGAAAGGCAAATGACATAAAAGTTAGGGTACAAGATACTGAAATTGAGAGTCAAGAATCGATTAAGTACTTGGGTTTGTACCTCGGAAGAAACTGGAAGATGAGGGAACACATCAACAGGCAGGCGGAGAAAGCAACAAGGGCACTGGCTACGGTTAGTAGACTTATGCCAAAAATAGGCGGACCACGTGAACGTAGTAGGAGAATTCTATCTTCGGTAGCGCTACCGGTAATGTTGTATGGCGCTCCAGTATGGATAAGGGCCATGGATAAGAGAGTATATCGAAACACGTATCTCAGCGTGCAAAGAAAAGCGGCGATTAACATTACAGGGGCGTATAGAACTGTATCCACGACAGCTGTGCTCGTGATAGCTAGAACACCTCCAATATATCTTTTAGCTAAGGAAAGAGAGGACATATACACAAAACGAGAAACCAAGAGCACCGCAAGACACCACCTACTTGACAGTTGGCAGGAAATATGGGAGAAAGAAGATGGTACAGCACGCTGGACAAACGAGCTAATAAAAGATGTAAGAGACTGGTACTCGAGGAAGCATGGGGAAATCAACTATTTCCTCACGCAAATATTGTCAGGGCACGGATGTTTTCGCGCTTATCTGCATCCTTTCAAGATAAGCAGTACGGACGCAGGTATATCTACTGCGGACAAAGCGATACTGTGGAACACACGTTCTTTGTATGCATGAGATGGAATGAAGACAGGAAACGGGTTATACAAAAAGTAGGAGTACTGACCAAGGAGAACCTCATTGAGAGGATGCTAGAGGATGAAGAGCACTGGCAGGAAATTAATAAAATGGCTAAAAACATCTTAGTTACCAAAGAAAAGGAAGAAAGAAGTTCAAGGAAGTAGACCACTAAGAATAAGGAGTGCTCGAACAACGTAACCACCTCTCCTTGAAGTAATGCCCACGCAGTTCCGAGGAGAGAAGATCGCAAAGGTATAGAGGGGTTTTTTAGTTGGTGGAAATCCAACACTATCCAGCGAACCGGGCCGCTGATTGTCTTTGAAAGATTTTTCCCCTCCCCAAAAAAAAAAAAAAAAGTATAAAATAATTGGCAGGTGCACGAATTTGCCTCACTTGTGCTCGGGGCTACATATAGACTGATAGTTCTAACAAAGAATTTGTTAGAACGCTTTCTCACCCTCACGGAAGATTTTCGAGATATAGGTAGATATATTCTTAACTATACAATATTCAAACATTTACGTCACCTAGAAAGTAAAAAATGACGATTTTTTTTTGCTATGTTTCGCCTGTGAAACAAGCATTTTGGTGATCCATCAATAATCAACCAACATTCAACATTAGGATTCCATGTGCCTTGATATTTGTTTTCCTTAGCTGAAATCCCCTAATAAAAATAAAATAATCGGGAAAATATCTAGATGCAAGTGCAGGAGGTGTACTTTTAAGAATATATTACAGCTCAAGTTTGTATAACATGTTATGAGGTCGTTGACAATATCACAGAAGTTTTCTGCTGAAAACTGCAACAATTTTGATACTTTCTAAGTTGCTTTCTATTGTTGATTCAATAGCTTCTTAAATTTTTATCATGCATTCGTGTTCGTATTTGGGAACGCACAAATATTCCTTCTCTAACTTTGCATCACTAATTTTAGGAAACTTCTGTTTTAAGCACATGAAAGCAAGGACATTGCCGGCAACTTTAAAATTCTTCATTAATACTAGTTTGATGCATAACGGAGATAGACATTTTTGATATTACATAACGCGTCACATTTCATATATTTCTGTAGAGGAATGAATGATGCGCCTTTAGACCATTTCTAACATAGTGGTCTGTCCCTACTATCTTATCTACATAAAAAGTACAATACTTTATACATACATAATATATAAACATAAGTACATGCTTAGACCTACATAACAATAGCAACAGTGTCATTTGAGTTAGCTCATTTGGTTTCACCATATTTACAATTCTCTAGCTTTTATTTATCAATAGACAAACGGTCAAAAACTATATTACTGTAGGTCATAGAGAAATTGCATTAAAACCTGAATTAAGTACAACTATTGGTACTCGTGAGATAAAAATCGTGTTGACCAATGGAATTACACAAAATATTTTTAAAATCGTTTAAATTTTTTCGGAAAGCAGTATCTCATATATGGGAGATATGGAAACAGCTACGTCAATAAGTTTAAATTTATCTGTATGTGGTGCAAATCGCCACAATTTATCAACTTTAGTCGTACACGTATCTTTCGCACAACTGCGTGTGTTCTATTACGTCGTTATTTCATTCTCGTAAATGTACTAAAACGAAAGTCAGTAAAATAAAGCACATCATGTAAAATAGCACGGCGTGTAGAGTGATGAAGTAAGAAAGAAAAGGGCGACAGCGGAATCTTTACTACCAGTTTCTGTCGATCAAAGGATAGTCAACGGAATGGGTCAATAATGAAGTGATGCTCTTGGGAGACGTTCGCCTGATCGAACCATTACGGGGATAAACTTACGCCTTTTTCCTTATACCCCCAAGACCAGCTCTATACTCCCTGTTCCGATTTTATCCACTGTCGAATGCCTGCGTATCATCCCTTCGCGTTGTGTCGTTACCCGTACAGTTTCGTTCATCCGTTGCGCACAACTCATACAGACAAGTTCATAGGTATACTGATGGTTGCTAGCTATCGTCGATAGCGACATCAGGATATTGGCGATCAGTGATGGAACTGCAAAGCCGACGTGATCTCCGCTAAATTAAATTTCTTGAGGCGTTTAACTATCGATTGACTGTATCAATTGACTTGTTTTAGTTACATATATTTGTGCGCGGAACTGAATCGTTGCCAAACTACAGGCGTTTTTGAGAGTGGACATCTAGGACGTTTAGAAAAATATAGCAAAATGATGCATTTATCTTTTTTTTTCTGATGTGGTTAAAATACATTATTTAATTACTAGTGCATACATACATACCCACATTTGTATCGGAACATCTAATTAAGAACACCTTAGAAAGTAAAGCTTAGAGTCTCGATATTATCTTCCGACGGATAATAAGTAACACTCCACCGTCGATTCTACTCAAGTACCCAATAACATAAGCAATATGTTGTCAAACTATATACACTACAATCGAAATTTAAATGGCAGTGAGTGGTTAGATAGTAATTGTGTAGCTCCTGGAAGTAAGCGAGAAACCCCATTTATTATTAATTCAAAATAGTTACGCACCATTGTTTTAAGCTACCTGTAAAGAAGCAGTTTATTGATTAAAATAAAGAAATTGAAACAAACGAATGTCGTATTATGGATAGTTATATTTTCATATTATCTTTTCATAATGGATGAAAAACTGAAGACTTGCTTTTTTCAACATTAAATGTGTAAGTTTAAAACCTGCTCAGTAACGAGATGCTTAGTCAACGGCACTTCCTAAATGTCTCACTTACTCCCAACAACTGTACAATTACTACTTATCCATTCACTCTCATTTAAATTTCTGTTGTTAAATAGACGGTCACGTACACCTGATCTGACATACGTCAAATGGAAAAATATATTATTCAATAACAAAGATACTGCAAAAGAGTTAATTAAGTATCACAAACAGTAAGGCAGTTTACCGATCGAGACCACTGTTTGGAGGAGGAACGCAGCCACGACCTCATTTATTGTCTGAGATTAGTATCTCCTATCCATTCGTGATGTATATGATGTTTTTTTGTGGGATTGAATTACAAATTATTCAATACCGCAATTACTGCAAAGTAAGTATAGCTGCCATCCCTATATAAATACTGAAATCATGGATTGTGCTGTCATCGTAGTTCGTAAACAGTTTCCTCATTTCATAATGAAAATATATTTTTGTATTTACTTACTGCTTTAGAACGCTAACATTACTTACCGTCGAATTTAACCCGTAGTAACCGGTAAACAATACTTACGGCTTTAAAACGGGTCGATAGCCGCAATAGTTGGTCTCCGGCGAGACGGTGACATTTTTCCCGGAGAATTGAAATCCAATCGACATGGGAGCAAAGTGATTAACAGCTAGGCATTATAAAAGGCAGTTTAATGCTGTCACAAAGCCATTTCAATACAATTATACACACACAGAAACTACACCGCGAGAATTGCATGATGGCCGTACAAGCGATACAGTTTACGGAGTCGCTGCGACTAAGCGCACCCACTACGCATAAAAAAAGATTAACAAATATTTTTGATGATGACATCTAATATAATTTGGTTATTTTGATTAATATATTAAATGATATATCAGTTTATAATTACGGACAATCAAATATAAGGCTATATCAACTAAATCTCTCCTAGAGTGTATAAATTACAGGCAGAAACATGCAGTAGGTAATTGATATTACAAACAAGTGTAGTACGTGTATATTGGCGACAGCAATATGATCAATTCATCCAGTTATTGGAATATACATATATGACGAACTATTCCTTTGATCTTATGTTGATAGAAATGTATAATTGTATAATAGTAGAAATTGCTATTTACGTAACAAAATGCGAAATGATTTATTTTTTTCTTGCTATGGATAAAGTTCTGATCACAATGTACTATAAACATACCCTAGTCTATTCTGAGTGAACTCCTTATTTAAAAACATATCAAACATGAGCTCATAAATATTTAAGAGTAATATACTTTAAGAACATGTATTTAACGCAAAGCATTAAAGTAGATCTTATACTAAGGCTTTCTGTATAGAAGTTTTACATCTACTAATTCTAAATTAATTACAGTACACTGCCAACAGTCCTACGCTATTCAATTATGTACTGTTCTTTGAACGGAACTAAACTGAAGCTCGCTCAAAGAGGAGGATAATTAAAAACGTACAACGACGCGACGCAAGAGGTACCTGCTTTGTAACAATGTTGGAGAACACACATGCCATTGAAAGACAGGATTCAATAAGAAAAATTCAATTTTTATTCAAATAACGCGCATTAACTTAAGCATAAATTAGTAATATTAAATTTAGGTTGGAATCCTTTTTTTTAAGAAACTTTACAAAGATAATAATTCAGATCTATGTTCTCCGCATGGAAGAAACTAATATTTAACAATAACAAAAAAAAAAATTATGATATGGAATGATTGTTTATATAAAAGTGTAATTCAACTAACAAATTGGAGATTTTTCAGAGGTAAGTGATTATGATTTGCTAATAACTTGTTTCATAATTAAAAATTAGGATTGTCTTTGTAAATAGGTGAGTACTCTGGTCTTTTAATTAATTATGTCTAAATCAGTTTAAATTTTTGTCGTTATCGACTTTAAACAAAAATTAACTACTTTATTTTTCCAATTAAATTGGATTACTAATGCCTTTCAACACTTATCTGTTAAGGATTGATGGTTTTGTCTCAGTCTGGGTTTCGTCTGGTGCGGGAATTAGCTGCCTTTCGGACTAGAAATGGAATTCGAGGTCTGCGATGTGGGAATCTCGGCTCGGGATGGGGAACCTGGCCTTTGCTGCCTCGGGAATGGAGTTAAAAATTCTTTGTGTATTTTATAATAAAAATGGGTCGTATCCCGGATCGACTTGCCATTCGCTGTTGGGAGCAAAGTGATTAACAGCGCGGCATCATAAAAGGCGATATGATGCTGTCACAAAGCCATTTAAAACACAACTTACACACACTAAACTACACCGCAAGAGTTGCAGTGATAGCCAGACAAGTAATACAGCTTACGGAGTCACTGCAACTAAGCACCCACCACACATTAAAAAAAAAAAAAAAAAATCCCTTTGAATATGGATGTTGTATATGGATTTAATTTCGGATCTGGGAAATATTATGAATTTTATAGGTAAATTTGTGTTTTTAATTTGTTGTTTACGGTTTAAAGAGCAATTCGACATAGGTAGGTCTGGTAGCGTTGATGGTTCGGACGCGTCGGTTTTTAATATTTTTTCCAAGAAAGTATTTTTTTGTGGTTGATGGCTGTCTGTTATTTGGATGAAAAATGTCTATTTGGACTAAGAAATTAGCACAGTTGAAATGGGTTCTCAAATCAAGGGAATTAATATGAATTTACCTTAGGAAATTGTGTTAGATGATGTCACGTGAGTAATTGAGTTATCGTCGATGGTTTTCCATTTTGAAAATGTAACTTTATCGAAATGTCAGTTAGATTAGATGTCCGTATTTTAGTCCGATCTGTCATTCATGTCGACAACTTAAATCTAGTTATATACCTATACCATACCGTATACCAACTTAACCTTTTTTCATATTTCTACAATTAAAATGTCATTACCTATTTAACTACTCCTATTACTTTTAACTTTGAATTAAATGTCGTTACAATATACAGGGTGAGTCACGACTATTCCCTCGGTCTCTTGTATCTAAACGCTAAAAGATATGAGTTTCAAATTTTAGTCAAATATAGGACGATAAGAGGCACATTCTAAAATTATTTGCAAGTATACAGGTTGATTCAAAAATGTACACCATATCAAAGTTAGGTTATTTTTAATGGAACACCCTATTTTGTATATCAATTTTGGATTCTACGTCATAAATTAGGATAACTTTGTTGATAGTTCCCTATACTTATTTGCTGCCAATTTCGAGAAAATTTGATTTTTATGAAAATGTCGGCTTTCGCGAAAAAATTTAAATCGGGAAAACTGTATGACTTGGATGATTTGTATTTGTAAGAAGTTATTTTGACAAAACGTGCTTTCAATAAACTGATTGAGTATATTTTGATATTGGCTATATGACATTAAGTAAAACAATTCATACTTTATATTTTTCCAACCATCCATAACCCTTTTGAGTTAAACGGAACACGCTGTATTTATCCATCCTATCTGAAGGCACATTAAACCCTCTACCAAAAACTATAAAGATGTTTATATCTAAATTTAACGATTAAAATGTTATTAACGAAATTCTCTAAAAACCTCATAAAACCGATGCGTGTTCCATCTAGGTAGGAGGCCATGCTGCTTTAAAATTAGCATGTGTTTATCTAGTTGCGACTGTCATTAATTCCTACGTATAAATCGTATATTTTAAATAATTAATACGTCTAGTAGATGAAGAATAAAACAAACAAACAATACTCCACCTACCATTCCCGAAGATGTGAAACTAAAAAATAATGTTATTTCAAAGACTGTGGTCTTCGCGTTTTTTTCGCGAAAGTTGACATTTTCATAAAAATCAAATTTTATCGAAATTGGCAGCAGATAGGTATAGGGAACTGTTAACAAAGTTATCCTAATTTATGACGTAGAATCCAAAAACAGTATACAATATAGGGTGTTCCATTAAAAATAACCTAACTTTGATATGCTGTACATTTTTGAATCACCCTGTATACTTGAAAATAATTTTAAAAGGTGCTTCTTATCGTCCTACATATTAGACTAAAATTTGAAACTGATATCTTTTAGCGTTTAGACACAAGAGACCGAGGGAATAGTCGTGACTCATCCTGTATATATGTATGTATGTATATCATTATATAGACACGTTATATATGTATGTAGTCTTTCATTATTAACATTTATTATTATTAACATGTTTCCGCTTGCTGCAATATAATGCAATATATAATGAAAAGGCTAAATCCAAAATATAACACTAGAAACTCAAATAATCACCCATGAAGTACGACAAATCGTTTTAAATCAATTCACATTTGAACTTTCAAAGTCAAGTCACATTCTAATCTATTGGTTATATTTTGTGTACATTCTTTGCAGTAGAGACCCCGTCGAAGAAACAAGACATCAAAAAATTATATTATAATTTCGAACGGGCTTCGAACTAGTGTGGTCACAAAACTAAAATCTCTGTATATTGTTTTTACATTGCTGTCGTCCTTGTGTTCCCAAAGGCTATAACCAGTTAATGGTTAGTTTTCGAAATATTTAGAATTATTTTTCGAACATGCGACTTGTTGTTAAACATGTTTCGTTTGCGCTGCGTTTACTTTGTTAACAAATTCCAACCATTAGGCAAAAAGAATGTTTCCTAGTAGTCTTAATGTATAAGTAATCTTTAAATAGAAGTACTTTTACCAGATATCCAACTTCTTATACTCAATTTTTATAGTTCGTGTAAATAAAAGCATTCGGTTTGTTGATGATAAAACAAAAATGAAGAAGAGGACAACTTACGAGAGTTACTAAGCAAGATGTTTCGATTCAGTTATCCTACATTTGTATAAAAATTGCTAGATATAATAATTTTTACAATTATGTTAGTAAAACGATCGTTAACCCATTAGTGCATAAGGTTTATAAATTGAAACAGCAATAATTTATGCGATTATAGGAAACATTTATTTATCAAATTGTATTACATAAGTGAAGAAATACATCATATAATAATTTAAAAAATATGAACCATCCGATTTATCGGGTGTTATGCAGAACTACATTTAAAAGGTGTGGAAATTTTTGAAGCGCAGTTTTGGATTAATTTACTTTTTCCGTCACAATATCTGCATGACCTCTCAATGGCCAACGATCCCGACGATCATATCGAATATCGGCAGCTATGTTGGGTGCTGATTTTCCTCTGAGGGATGATTTTCCGTACGTTGCCAACAACGTGTTTGTAATATTTCTCCTAAAGTTTAGGAGAGATGAGTATTATTGTTAGGCTTCATTTTTCTGTTCAGAAGCCATGCGTTAACTATGGTTGCGTCACGTAAAGAACAGAAAATGGGCCACAACCACTTTTTTGTCACATTCTAGTTCGATACGCTGCAATTAGTTGGTCTATTTTATCTACATCACCCATGTAACAATTGTATTTAGCAAAAAGTTCACGCTGGACGACAGAAATTTTACTTTTCTTTTCTACTATCGAGTACACCTACGTTCGCTTATAGAATAAAAATGTGTAGCACAACTCACTACCATATTGTCTTTCCATCTTATTAAACATGTTTTCTTTGCGCTATCAGTTCTATAATCGTAGTTTCCTCTCTCAAGTTTTTCCATTTCTGCCTTTCCTTTCAGCGGTCACTTTTTCTTGCAACCTTCTTGAATAGTGGCCGTTGCGCAGTAACCATGTTGAGTCAGGTAATAAAAAAGGCTTACGGAAGAAAAGTAGTTATCAAAAAATATCTTATATCCCTGTTTAGGGGAAATATTTGCAGTTTCAATAAAGAGATACGATAGTGTCACCTCCTACGCTGAATTTATTTTCTTTCTTATTCGACCTTCCAGTATATATATATTTGAAAGGCAGCCACATAACCCGTACTAGTAAATAGTAGCCAATTTTTAAAACCAAAGCGTATTGGTTTCTTCTCCTTCGTTGGCTGATTAGTTTCTGGTGCCTTGAGTTTTTTATATATAGCAAATGGCTCCTCATCACTAGACTCAAAGTTAAATTCTCTCTTCTTGGATGTACTTGCACAAGAGTTTTTATTCTCAGGAGATTGATTGCAGATTGATTCTTTTCTGAATATGCGATATTCGCAGCTAGTTCGCAACATTCTGGGTTCTAAATGGTTGAGATTTGCATTGTGGTCGTCATCACTGACATCGCTAATCGCATTCTATATCGTTTCCATCTTCTGGAGGTTGCCATATATTTCTACTGGTCCGTGAACGTCTTCCTCTAATTCTTCTAATAATTGTGCAGGTGACAATCTAACACAAAAAATATGTATATGTACAATGTACATATGTATATACCGTTGCGCGTATGATCCAATTTATCGGATTCAAAAAGTTACTGCTCATATTTACAATTAACTACAGGTCGTATGTAATTTCATATATAAACAGTATGAACATTGTAGATTAGAAGATAATAATAAAGCTTCTACTTGCATAACTTTCTAAAGTGTATTTTGATATTTACTTACCCTCCACCCCTGGTGTTGTACAGCGATAGATCCATGTTTATTAAAATTTAATAATATCACCAATAACTCTCGAAACGTAATTTAATAGTTTGTAGTGATATACAAATGTTGTTAGTTGCAAAACACTACAGCACATTTGAGGTTAGGTTTATAGAAACACTAACTGACTACTCATCCGATATATGGATAATATGCACTAAGGAGTTAATATTTGAACTGCATTTTTAAACTTAGAAATAATACAAACTGTCTGTGTAAGGTTTTCTACCTTTCTGTAATTTAAGGTAAATATTGCATCTAAATAAAGATACATGTAGGTACATCATTCGCATAATAGAACATAATGCGATCTAAAAATTATTAAGATATATTCTTTTTAGTGAGTTTCGCCCAGTTACAACATTTATAGTTAATGACATAATACATTACAATAGTTTAAAAATATAGTTTCACAACATTCTAGATTTTAAGCTCACATCATTAAGTATTGATCGGTAGATATTGATTCGGATATAGTAACAGGTCAAGTTGCAAGTCTTTAAACAAAACCAAAATTGATTTTATTCTTATGACAGTTATTCGAGCATCACGATGTTAAGAATTCAAGAAAGTGAAGTATCGCACATCCCGTACTCAATAAGGTGTTTATCCTCAAAGCATCCAATCCCTAATTACGGATAAAATTCTGCTTCTTAATTGATAGTACAAGATTGGCTAAAGCCCAGAACAAAAAGGAGGGTGGAAGTGGTAACTAACGGTAACATTGTATTAGTTGATTTCTTATTAAGCAATCGACTCGTGAATGTGAAAAAAGTACCAAAAGTTGTCTATCAGGCGACAAAAAGGTTAATAACTAACTAAAGAAAGTTACAGTGTTATGCAACTTTATACTTACACATTGTAAAAAAGTCTTACTTGTTTGGAAATTTGAAGCAAACATTGTGCCACTAATGACGAAGAGCTCAATGTTGCAATTTGGACACAGAAAATGTAGAGAGGAAAAATATTTTCCAGGGCTGTTGAATTTCATTTATAGTAAAGTAGTATTGCAAATTTTGCAAATACTAAAATATATCACGAAACTTTTGGAAAAATTTTGTTGTTGTGCCCCAGAATTATTTGGTAAGTCTTCACATATACGTGAAGTAGTCACATCTCATATAATAAATCTTACGTTCTAACTTAACGGGTCGATGGCCGCAGTGGTTAGGCGGCTGACTATTGTTGTGAGAGGACGATAGGTGCCGGGGTTCAATTCTCTGGAGGGACGGTGACATTTTTTCAGGGAGTTTAATCCCGGATCGACTTGCCATTCGCTGTTGGGAGCAAAGTGATTAACAGCGCGGCATCATAAAAGGCGATATGATGCTGTCACAAAGCCATTTGAACACAACTTACACACACTAAACTACACCGCAAGAGTTGCAGTGATAGCCAGACAAGTGATATAGCTTACGGAGTCACTGCAACTAAGCACCCACCACACATTAAAAAAAAAAAAAAAAAAACTGGGCTTTATTTTGAGCCTTCCGCCCATTCTCGTATACAGGTAAAGTCCAAAAAGTATCTATGGGTCTTGTCTTTGGTACGTTAGAAGGTTTATCTTATATAATATATTGTTTGCTTCCAACTGTGTTATTGCGTGAGTATAGTGGAATAGAGTATAAACATTATTATCAACTACCTGCCCCTACATGTCGACCACATGCTCTAGAAATGCCTTCCTTGGAAATTGCACATCACACGATAATTTGCCTGATAACTTGGTTTTGAATTTAATATTGTCAGGAGCTCCATTGATTTTATATATTTTTCTATATATATTTACTTTTGCTAATACAGATATTATCTGTATTAGCAAAAGTAAAATACTCTTCGTCATCTATAATTATTACTTTGTTATTATAGAAGTATCGATTTCCTAAACAATACTTTGGCATTTTTCTGCATTTTCTGGATTCAAGATTAGGTTTTGTGCCTAATTCAGGTTTGTACCAGATACATGAAATCGAAAACCTAATTTTCTTGAATATTTTTATCCTTTCGTGGCATGTGTTAGATTAATTTTTTTTATAGTCGATATCTTTACCAGTTACATGAAAAAATACCTAATTAATTATTTATTTATGATTGGTTTCCAATGTTTTGCGCTATTGAGGAAATGCTTAAATCAAAACTATCGACATAATCGTTACAATTAAAGTGCCTTTAGATGGAAATAATACTTCGAATAACAGCTAAATAAAAGCTGAAACTAATCTAAAAATTTTCAAGGAACCTCTTCATAAGAAATTTCAGGGGAATTTCAATAACACCCTTCAATTTCTGTTTTCAACTTTTGCTTTACTCTGTATGAATACGCCTACTTGACTACCACGAGGAACATCGCAATACTCAAACAGAACGAAAGAACAAATGCAATAAGCAGGTAAAATATTTTCCCATTAGTCTGGAGTGTACTGAATAATATTAGTTGAATTCCGCAGGCGGGCACAGCAGCCTTTGATCCAGAAAGGGACCGGTAACGGGCGCATCGGTATTCTGTCACCAGGCAACCGGCGGTCTAGCGAGAGGATTTCATCCGCTTCGCATTTAATATTGAACTTTCTATCGTGTTTTAGTATCGAGCATGAAGTCCGGAATGTATCTTTCATTCTGTACATTGGTGTTTCTTTTTCCAGGAAGCACAACGCTTTTACATCTATTCCGTAATATGTAACGTATAGTACTATTATATTATCATTAATGCTTGAAAAGATTCTTGCATTGCTAATATGATTGAAGACAGAGTACTTTGTACTATTATTACATCCAATAATAAAATATTGCTTTATTTTTTATACATTTTGGTCGAAAAATAGAACTCAATTTTGTTTTTCTTTTGTAACTATTTCTTCAATAACTGGCTGTAAAAATATTTATCAAAAACAAGTTCAGAATCACCTTGCTTATAACCCAGAATTAATTTCGCTTCTTTTAAGGCAAATGTAGAGCATCCCTGACTGAGAAACTGATTTAGTTAGTGTGTATATGGTTGTTATACTACAATTCCTTTCAAAGTTTGATTTGGTAGACGCATTGCAATATTATATATTTCAAAGTGATCGGCCCGAAATAGGGATATACTTTGATCTGTTTATCACCTATAAAGTTTGGATATTTAATTTGTTTTGTATGTATTTTGTTTGCTTATCGATACCAGCGAAGAAATTGAGGAAAGCAGTAATGAATTCAGACGGGCAAGTTATGAAATTATTAATTTGTAATAGTGTTCTAGCATTTCCAGACATAACAATATTATTAACAATACTCCCAGCACATATTGACCAACAAGGCAAGCTTTCCAAGTGACTTGGTCATTTGGTAGAACTAATGGGTGAAAATGACTCACAAGGAATCGACTTTTGCAATTTACACCATAATTATGAGCCGTAAAAATTGTAATTGCATATTATTAAATTCTCTTTTATAGCTTCCCTTTTCCCTTTTATAAATGTATCAGTCTAGTGTAGTAATTTTCTTGCACCCCGTTCCGCTGGCTCCCATCCCCCACCGATAGGTTGGAAAGTGAAAACTACCCTCAAAATATCTTTTGAGACTTTTGCCGTTATTATAATGAAATTCGATGAAGAAAGGTTTGAAACAAAAATAGAGGTTAGAGAGAGCACATTTTATAAAAGGCAGTTCGTTACATAGCATAGAGGTAAAATTTCTTCAAGCTACTGCAAGACTGCATGTTTATCTAGGCACCCAATTTTGTATTACGAATATAAAAAGACAACCTGAAGAGACAGTTAATTGTGGACCAGAGCTTGCAACTTAATAACGGTACTGCCTTAATGTAAATCACTATCAATATAATCAAGTAGAACTTCATCCGAAAATGTTTCATGAAAACTTTCCATACACGAAACCCAAACACATCCCACCATTGTACCATTCCATTTGTTTTCTTAGTAATTGTAAATATGTGCGTAATTTTATCGGTAGGCATATACTGTTCCAATCTTGCCGGACAATGACCACTCCAAGCATTAAGGAACAAAATCGTCTGTATTCCACTAATTCGGTATAGAAGTACATCAGTCACCTATGAAAGGCAAATTCGGTAATGTACTATTAAAATCCTTACTATTTATAGTAATGGCGTAAATTTGAGAAGTCGATTCCTTGCAGGTCATTTTCGCCCTCTAAGTCCCAGTTTCAACTAAAACAAAAAACGGCGTTTTACAACACTTGAGATGTTCTACCAACTAACCAAATCTTGTTCAGATCGGCGTCTGACATTTGAGAGGTGTTCCTTGTGAGTTAGATATGTATAGTTTATTTTTATTTTTCTATAGTGTTTCCTAAGTAAATTATTGCCTTTTGAATCAAATATTATAATCCTTCTTCATACATGAAGTAACTGAGTAGCGCCAAAAACGAACACTCTGTATAAGTGAACATAATTTTATAGTTTGTAACCACTTCGTCATTTTTCGCTGGCATACCATGCCTGCCTTAACCTGCTCTGCAAATTTAAAAACTTTGATATTCGTTGGTAGATTTGCCGCTTAGTGTATTACTTATTTTATTTATTTGAATTAGGATGTAGTCTATATGCGCATAAATATATTGACTGTGAAAATAGCTTTTGGATAATGAAAAACAGTTTGGAGCTGGTATGCATTAAATGAACAGGAAACATTTACGGAAGCGTATTTTTTTATTCGAGAACTACATATTTTCTAGCTTCCTGGCGGTTAAGTATAGAAAAATTCGTATTATTGAGGCTCTTATGTACTTAATTAGTCGCTTTTATATATCAAACAGTGGTGAGTGCTAGTTGCAGTTGTAGTTTCTGTCTAAGACCAATTAAAACAAATAGATCAGAAAGACATGTATGTATATGTATACATAACTCTATGTTAGAATTTATAAAATGTAATATTAAGTTGTATACATGTCTCTCAAATAGTTTCGTATTAAAACCAGTGACTCAAAACGAAAAATATGTGGACTGTTTCTGACGGGCATGAAAATGAAATTCCAATCTGGCTTCATTCTTTATATTCTTATGGTATTGATTTTCATAGAAATAAAAAGTGTAATAATTTTCCATATATGTATTATTAATATTTATTTTTCCGGGTAATATTTCAGTTAAAGAGCTATAATAGTTTAGAAAATATGCATATAAGTTAATATTTTCCGATTAAATGTTCAAAATTACATTTTAGGAAACCAAATTGGTGTACATTGTTCCGGCAGAACAGCATGCTAAGGTAAAGAACAATCTTCAGCAATCACGTGAACTCTCCGAATTTGCGTGATGATTGTGTACAATTAATGTCCCTATACAAGGTGTCCCAGCTGACGCCGTTTCTTTGATAATTTCTTTATTTTACAGTATAGAGAAAAAAGTTTCAAATAATAGTTGTCCCTATTTAAACGACGCATAGCTAGAACATCTTCTCAAATATACAACATGTCCCAAATTTAGAAAAAGCGTATGTTACGTTATTATTTTATATTTAAATGGATCACCCTATATATATATTTTTTTTTTGATTCTACATGACATTTTAACTAACTTTTATTAAGACCTTGCTAGACCTATGTGCTTTTTGTTTCCGAGAAAATACTCTTTCAAGAATTTTCCAATTGCAGCGCTCCCGTTAATGAGCTGTGGGATCAAAACTAAGAAAGCTAGAAAATTTTTATTTGCGCGAATTGATACGTCTTGAATTGGTTTACTATTTGCAATATTAACACATACGGATCCTTTTGTTGACATACAGTTACTGGCGCGAACATTTGCCAAATACAATTTTCATAAAATTTTTATTGTTATAAAGTTAAAGCGGAATGTTAAGGTTGAATTTATTTTTAATTATTTGAGCGTAATGTGGCATCGGAATGAAATATAAAATGAAAGGTTGGGGACGCTATCCATATATTAATAATTAACAAATTTAAACGGTAATTCGTATCTAAACTTCTTAACAACTGATTTTTTGGTGAAATCGAAAGTTAATCCTTACATAGAATGTTTGGCAGACGCAGGACTAAACCGCAGTTCATTTTTCTCGCTAAGTCCACAATTAGCCCACCTACTTAATCTTAGACAATATTTAACAAATAACAAATGTATTGAAGTAACAGAAAGCTACTTCAAAATTTTAATGAAATCATTTGTGTTATCCCATTATTAGAAGATGTTTTTATGCTCTGGCGTTAATCATCATGACCATATAGTCGTATTTTGATTTCGTTATTATCGTCGTTTATTATTCAACTGTCCTCCGCTCAATTCATAGAAGTGTTTGTAACGGTAATATAAATTAGATGTTCTTTATTTTTTTTTATTGCGAGGCTTCGGGAATTGTGTAAAGATAAGGAATCATGTTTGATATTACTTCCTTAATACTATGGCATTATTTGTGAAACAAATTGTATGTTTTGTAATCATATAAATAAAGTCTTTATTGTAGATGTGTTCATAAAACAATACACACCGACTCATACATCATATATTGCAATAGCATTTGTCATGACAATCAATATATCTAATGTTTTAATAATATCTTATAAGATCTTTCGTTGCTAAAAAACATTTAACTAGTCCCAGATCACCGGAAAGATATGTTGTGTAAGATTCTCTCGTTGCTGTTTTAATAACATTGACAATTATTTTATTGCTTTTTTTTTCTTATTAACCAAACATCATGTATGTTTTAGTGTGTCAATACCTAATTCAAAACAACTAAAAAGAAGTTCTAAATAAAGCATTCCATGCTACACCGCCTCAGTTCGGTTTGCCAGCATCAGTAAATTGGAAATGTCGTTCATTCCTGCCCAAAACAGGCGTACCACCCACTATGAAAATTAAATTAGAAAAGTGCTGTGCAACTGTCTATCACATATACAATTCATTTCAACTACTGTGTTGTTCGCGTTGAGAAAAAAAGCGCTACAAGAAAATTATTTTTTTTATATGTATTCGCGTTACGTTCCACACATATACATACAACCTACACTTTAATTTAATTTAACACATTAATTAAGTCTAATAATATTCGTATTGTTGTTAATCTTTTTTCGGATTATTTTATAATAAAAAATGCGTAAATACTAATTCATTCAAATAAAACGATTTAACGGTAGGTATTCTACTCTCTTCTCTTAGGGTGGGTTTATCAATGTAAGGATAAAAGTGTTAGTTACGTAACTGACAGATATTGCTAACTGGCAGATACAAATCGATAAACTGTAAGTCTGTCGATAGTTGGTCATACTGTTAAATAAATAGCGCATTTTGATTGGATCAGAAACCTTTGATGACTTTTATTATATGCATAGTAAAATGGTGCATAAAGAGATAAATTTTAAGTTACTGACATTTTATATCCTAAATTGCGATGGATTATTTCGTTGATTACTTATTAAGTAGTGACCAAGATGAAGATATAGCGGAAATGTTACAGTATGAACGTAAGCCGTATAAGGTAAGACCACGAGTAGACAATTTTGAAAAGTGGGATGACCGCGAATTTGTGATCCGTTTTCGTTTACAAAAGAAACGATTCTTCTATTACTTGCGAAAATTGAACACCATTTAGAATATCCCACTGACAGCAAGAAATGAAAAGTAAAGTAATATACAAATTAAAAACTTGACTTCAGGAATTGCAGCATACGAGCTATAGATCAGCTCTTGGTTACATTAAGGTACTATGCTACAGGCAAATTTGTTTTTTTGCAGCCTCCATTTTTATAATAATGCAAGTTAAAAGTAAACAACAAACGATAGAGATGAAGTTTGAGGTTAAAGTAAAAGGTTGTCTGTGAAAGTAAACTCAAATTTGTCGTCGCGTCGTCTATATGGTTCCACAGATGGCATAGTATGTAATCTGTCAGTTAACGCGTTATCTTTAAAATAAAGCTGTAGGTAAATTACATAACTCTGAGGTACATTCGTTTATCTTGCAGATACCTTCTATTTAACGCTCATAAACGTTTCATCGTAATTATCTTACGAATAAAATTTTATCTGTTTATTTATTAGTAGGAGTAAATTACATACACGGTAAAAAATCGCGAAGTACTAATTATTACAACTTTACAAATATTTTTTTGTAGTGACGATTGCTGAAATTATTTACCTTTTATTCGCAATAATGTAGCAATTTTTTTCATTCTTTTGTAGAAAAAATAATGCAAATGTATTTCCAACAAAGAATTGAAAAAAATTGACGCAACATAAATCGAAAACTATTTCGCAAAATGTAATACTTTTATTTGCAAATTGTATCAATTTTTTGCGCATTTAACATATGCAACTAACCGGTCATTTCAGTGACAGAAATCCACTATGGCGCCGGTAGCTTTTCGTAGCGTTAGATCGTGTTAGAAAAACAGTGTTTAGTGTTTGCTACAAGAAAACTATACTAAGGTAAGCAAAATATTAACTAATCTAATTGTATGATTCAACATTATATGTGATTGTTTAGACGAAGGAATTATGGATGAATTCGTTAAAAAAATTCTAGAGCAATGGAACATGTACGAAACAATGGGAACATATTTTGACGGTATGAAAATACAATATGTACCCTATATGTATACATATCAGTTATTAGTTATCGTGAGTTGATCATTGAAAAGATTAAACAGAAATACAGTCTTTTGAGAACGTTTTGTAAGTGTATTCGTTAGCTTCACTAAAACTATTGTACAAATTTACAGTACAGGCGGTGTTCGTTTCAAATGCTTTCCTATCATAGCTATAGGAACACTTTGTTTTTGATTTTACGAATTGAAGCAATTTGAGCTTGTTCTGAATGGAGCGCGTAATTGTATTTGTAATATTGTAATTCTAATCTGTAGAATATGATATATAGTAGATATAATATCAGAAATGTAAACCTAACCTCAATTTGTATTTAAGTCGTGAGGCCTAACAAGAAGTTTTTAGGGGGAATACACGGTCTCGGGGGCTTATGATTGGAGTCATATTGTGATTGGTGTTATCTCGCGCATAGTAGTTTACGGCCGTGAAAAGAAAGCAACTATATCCCGCATAATTGTGTTCGCTAGCACGTTGCATATTCAGTCAGCTGTTTATAAATTTGAATATAGTTTGGTTAAAAATAGCAGGAAACATATAATTATTGTTTTATTGTTTTCTGCTTTCTTTACCCAAACTATATTGAAAATAATAATTGTTAGATGTAATATGTATAGAATCTGCGAAATAGCTTTTTCCATGTCAAAAATAGAGTAAAAAAAAAATTCCACTATAATATTTGTTTTTACAGCTTTTTTATAACTTGATAGTCGAAGCCTATGGTACCCTACTATGATTTTCTGTCTAATCACGTGTTTTCGTGAGTTATATCAATTTTATTGGAATAATGGCTTCCTACATACATTATTAGAAATATTTTGCGTTTGAATAAGTACCACTTTTCATTAATTAAAAATAGGTTCATTCAGATTTCTGTATAAGAGGCATTGTTGAATCTATAACTGCCATTGAGAGATTTCTCAGAGAACTTTTAATTGTTGAAATGTGTTATACAATGAAAAATTATTTAAAAATTATTTCGAGAAATACATATGTGTATGAATTGCACTTTCGAAATATTGTTTAAATTACTCACAAAAATAGTATATTAGAAAAAAGTTAACTGTGGAAGCATTGTCAGATGACAAATTGTGTACTGCCCTTTGCACTCTTGCTGGACAGTTAGTTAAATAGCGAAAAATGGGCGCCATATATGGCAATGATATTTTTATTTATCTATTAACTAACACGTTATAAATTTGATTTGTACTTTTTTCTAAAACAACTCTCTTGCGAAACACGCATAGCTTAATTTTAAAACTTTCTATTGCTTTCTGATGTTTTTTACATTAAAAATATACTCGTCCGTGATAATTGCTACTGTAATAAATAATTTAAATATTATGCTATTAATTAATAAAAAATAACATTTAGAACACAAAGTTGACGAGGAAACGTTTACTATACTAAGCAAAGAAGATTTAAAGGAGATAATTCCACCTGTTGGCCAAAGAAAAAAATTTGAAATTAAATATGAGGAATTTAGAAGAGACGTAAGTATTTTTCTAAATTATACTACAGAGTCTCGCAAAATGATTCGGCCGATTTAAAAGCGTCACATTCAGTTAACAGCGATAGAAGAATGTATGACTTCATTGTAGATAGATGACAATACAAAAGAACAACGTAAATATGCAGAATTATTTTAATGTGTTTAAAAAGAATAGAGGCACTAAACCGCGCAAGTGCAACACCAACTTTTTTCTAGTGAGTTAAATTTATAACATCCATGCATCCATTTACCATATATATCAAAAATGCCGTTTTAATGTTACGAATTTTTAAAGAGACTGTGATTTTATGCATTTTTGTGGGAGGGGAAAGTATGTGTATTTTAGGTAAATTTAAAAAATATTTAAGTTAGAAATTATTGAAGATAAACGAAATTTTGGATTTTTAATTATAAAATCGCATTCTTTTTATACCAATTAAACTCAACGTAGATCATAAAAAAGTTGAATTTGCACTTGCGCAATTTAGTGTTCGTAATTTTTGATCAGTTGCGAGCGGTAATGTAGCACTGTACTATGATTGGTCGAAATTTAAATTTCAACCAATCACATTAGAGTGCTACGTAGCCTCTTTTAATTATAGACTTCTACAGAATGCCGTCAATGTGGCATATTTATGTATCTTTTCACGATCTTGGAGCAAAACAATCATTTCTCTATCTCTGTTGGCTAGATCTGTCAATTGTAAACTAGGCAATCATTTTGAGAGACAGTGTATATTCCTCTGCATTCATGTAAAACAAAAAAGTATTAATGGAACATGCCAACTACGAATTTGATACAATTTACTAAAGGAATCGTACCATCTTGAAATAGTTAATATTTCAAATTGCAATTCTATTACTTTCAACAGACTGAATCAAATACATTTGTATTATCACCAATATCATCAAGTAGTACTTCAACTGTAGAAGAAACTTTCACAAACTTAATCGAGATTTCATATCCCCAAAGAGCGACTGTTGGCTTGCCGTACGAAGTTAATTTACAACGTTTTCCTGCAACATCTGTATGTTTATTTAGCATAATTATGACGATTGGTACTTACATGTTTTTTTAGACGGTTCAAAAATTGATAGAAAGTACCGAGGAGGGTAAACTTATTTCTGCCAGCTACATGAACAGAGGAACATCTTTCTTAAGGGGAAAATTAGCTGAACTTATAGTTAGACATGAATTGAAGAATTCCTCTGATAAAAGGTTTGGTTCCGTTTTTAGGGTGTATACTAGTAATAGTTAAACGTTGGTTTTAGAATCTCGTGCCAGAGGTTTCGACAACTAGCTGATGAGATAAATACATTATTTTTACATGAACGACCGGAAATATATTATCAGGCATACGTACGAGGCAAAGATAACCACCCAAAAGCTGCCAGGGGAAAATTATATTCTGCTTATATATATTTAAGAAAATTGTATAAACACCATGGATTACTAAAAGCAAATACTGAAGGTAAAATTTTCTTAACATTATTTGATATCATTTTACTACGTTTTATTCATAGGGTTGTCAGAAAGTGAAGCTACGTCTGATGGTGATAGAGAAAATTTAGATGACATTCAATGGCTTAAAAATAATAATAATCCTTTCGCAGAAGTGGAAGATAAATGGAAGAATTCCACTAGAACTCGAATGAAACTTTTGGATAATATAGATATTAATGTCTATATGGACGATTTTCCTGGGCTAAAGGAACCTTTGGGATACAGATTGGTATGTATTTATAACAACAATTGATTGTAGCACTTGATTTCTTTCTTTAGTTATAAATAAATAATAGTACCTATGTTATGCTCGAGTACATAATGACTATAACTATTTACGAGAATGAAGTTTACTGACGAAGCTCAGCCAAATTACGTAAATCATTCGAGTGAATAACAGTCCTTATGTGCGTATATTAAACGAGGTTTTTTATGGTTCAAAATTGAAATTTCTCGACATAGCCTCATTTGACGTTTCAAGACTTGTCAAGTTTGACATTACAGAGGCATAATGCTCATATATCACTAGTGAAATAATGATTGCAATAGCAACTCGTATATTTATTACTGTATTATTACACAATGTCGTAATACAGTAGTGAATACTGGCTATCGTTTTGCCTAAGAAATCACATGAATAATGAGTAAATTATATAATAGTCGTGGACAAATAATCTTTATTAGCCAACTGATCATGTGATATGGGCTTTGTTAGTATAAAATACAAAGATCACCAATATAAAAATTAAAAAATATATATTATATACGTTTCTCCACGTCTGTTGTATAATCTACACATTATTCATGTGATTCCTTAGGCATAATGATAGCCAGTATTCACTACTATATTATGGTACTGTGTAATAATACAGTAATAGATATAGGAGTTGCTATTGCAACCATCACTAGTGATATATGAGCGCATTATCCCTCTGTAATGTCAAACTTGACAAGTCTTGAAACGTCAAATGAGGCTATGTTGAGAAATTTCAATTTTGAACCATAAAAAACCTCGTTTAATATACGCACATAAGGACTGTTATTCACTCGAATGATTCTTCATTCTCGTGAATAATTATAGTCCTTATGTGCTCGAGCATAATACAAGAAGATTTTAACGCTAACTTAAACAGTCTTCTGTTCTATAGTTTCAGATTGACTTTGATAATTTATATTTGGAAGCTCGTAACAATTTTTTCAATAAATGGCCTCTTATCGCACAGAGTATAATAGATATTGGGAAACAAAAGAAGGATAGTTATATTAGAAACCTAATCGATGAGCATTCACAGTCAGACAATGATGGTATATCTGCTGCTATGGTATATAAACTATGTATGTTATCAATATCTTTATTTCTTCAGGTACTCAACAGATTCTAGCTTTACTAGTTCTTCCTTTGATATTATCAGGAGTCAATATTAAAAGTAAAGTTAGAGGTTTGCATTGGAGGCCCTCAAAAGTAGAAATTAAGGAAGGTTTTATTTTGTTTGTGAATAGTGCTGACGACATTAGGAGATCACTAGAAGAACGGCAGCTTAAGCTACAAAGATTTAGATTAACAGCTCAGCCTATACCTATTATAGTAGCAGAGACTATCAAAAATATTAATGCCAGTTATATATGTATCAACGACTATTTATATAAGGTAGAAACTCCACTAAAAGCAGTAGACACTTGCTTTAAATGTTTTCATGCTCTACAGGCCCAGTATTCTAAAGAATGTGAGAATGTGTGGTTATTTTTACAAAAATTTGTGTACGGTATTACCACAAAAGATGATAAAAAGTATGTTTGTGTCGAACAACTTATTTCAGACCTTTCGCATATAAATTGATTTAATTTAGTTTTACTTTTGAGTTATATATTCATTTTCATAATAGTAATACTTGTATTTAGTTGAATTGTTGTTTTAAAATGTTTACCTGTTATATTTGTAAGGAAACTGTAGAAACAGTAAAAGGATTAGTTTTTCATTTAAAAAGAATTCATAGTTTATTAGAGTATAGTAGGTATAGTTGTATCGAAAATACTTGCGGAAGACAATTCTCAAATTTATACACATTCACCAAACATATGAAAACACATTCTGATAAAGAAAAATTATCTGAAGAAAAGCGTGTTCGTTGTAATAAAATAATATCAGAAGCTAGTGCCATTGAAAATAGGTTTGCCGAATGTAATTATACTAACTCACAACTGAATGATGAAGACAATTACGAAGTAATGAATCAGCAATATAACGCTATGCAAGAACAATTAGCTAAGCTAGTTTCTCAAATTTTAGCTGATATGTATAATAATTCCTTAATTCCTCGGTCGTTTATACAGTATATAGTAAAAACTTTTGGGAACTTATTTAAAGAAGTTATGACGTGCCTTAAAGATGTTACTATTAAACAATTTTTACAATTAAACACTACTGATCAATTAATGACATATTTTGTTAAATTATTTGATATGTACAGTGAACCCTTTTCTAACTTGGATACTGAATTTAAGCGACTTAAACATTTTGAGAATAGCAAATATTTAGTACGTCCACAAGATTTTACTATAGGTTATAAAATGTTATTTACGCATAAAAACGAAACAAGTTCATTGCAGCCCACTGAAATGAAAGGAAAATTTATTTCTCCCAAAAAATTATTACAGAATGTTTTAGAAAACCAGGTGTCCTAGATGAAATAAAAAGCAATACAGCTACACTCAAAAATGCAGAAGTACTTTCTAACTTTATACAGGGCGATTTGTGGAGACCTTACTTATATGATAAAAATACTATACTACCGTTATTTCTGTACTACGACGATTTTGAAATTGGAAACGCATTAGGGTCACATTCCGGTAAAAATAAAATTGGAGCTGTATACCTCACCTTACCTTCAATGTCACAACAGTCGTTATCTAAATTAAACAACATATTTTTAGTCTGCCTTTTCTATTCAAATGATAGAAAAGAATTTGGTAATAAACAAATCTTTTACAAAATTATAGAAGAGTTAAGGTTTTTAGAACATGAAGGTCTTGTAATTCATGTTAATAATTCATATGAAAAAGTGTATTTTAAATTGGCGTTAATTTTAGGAGACAATCTTGCAATACATTCGATTCTAGGGTTTAATGAATCATTTTCATCCAATTATAGTTGCAGATTTTGCAAAATCCATAAAGAATCTTCAAAAACTGCGATAGTAGCTGATCAAACTATTTTAAGAACGAAAGAAAATTATGATGAAGATATACAAGTAAATAATCCTGCATTATCAGGTATAAAAGAATTGTGTATTTGGCATCAATTGGATTTTCATGTAACTAAGAACCTTAGTGTTGATATTATGCACGATGTTTTAGAAGGCGTCTGTATATATGATATGACATTCATCTTACGGACGCTTATTATCGATTATAAGTTGTTTTCACTAGATACTTTAAATGACAGAATAAAAGCTTTCCAGTATAGTGATATTGAAACAAATAGACCCTCCGTGATACGGTACGATTTATTAAACAAAGGGCTAAAAATGTCGGCAGCAGAAGCTCTTTGCTTTTGTAGATATTTTGGAATTCTGATAGGTGACCTTGTACCCGAAGAGTTAGAGATTTGGCAGTTGTGGATAAAATTAAAAGAAATTTTAGACATACTAACAGCGCCTACTCTACATTTTTCTGAAAGCGTTCGATTAAAAAGTATTATAGAGGAACATCATAGCATTTATTTAAATTTATGCGGCACGCTTAAACCTAAGTTTCATCATATGGTGCATTATGATAAAGTAATCGAGAATTGTGGTCCGTTAGTACATCTATGGAGTATGAGGTTTGAACAAAAGCACAGACAGTCTAAACAGACATCAAATATTTCAGGAGCATTCAAAAATATGATTCATACATTATCATTAAAAGCTCAACTTAAATTGGCTTTTCAACTTTGCTCCACATTCCCGGAATCAATACAAACAAGTACGCCTTTTATTGTAGATGAGTGTATACATGAACAATTTTTTTCACATTTTTCAAAAAATAATGTATTTACTGTTAAATGGTGTAATATTGTAGGCACGACCTATAAAAAAGGAATGGTTTTGGTTACACATTTCGATGAATTTCCGAATTTTGGTGTAATAGATGATATTATTTTATTCGATGATAGCATGAAAAATTGTATTTTTTTTCTTACTTTATAAATTTAATACTACCAGCTTCAATCAGCATTTGCAATGCTTCGAGTTGGAACTTACTAACGATATTGTTTGTGTGCTACATGAGCAATTACACGATCATAGTCCTCTTTTGTGTGTTAAAAAAAATAAAACATTTTATGTAACGCTTAAGCATGCTATTTAATTAGAATCAACACCAATGTTTGTAAAATTTCTAATGTAATGTGTATACAGATGTTCTAATAAAAATGTTATATCCGCTTCGATATTTTATTTACACTTGTTACAATCTACAATTCTTAATCGGTATGTACTGATTACTGATTACGACGACGCATGTACTTACATACTATGTACGTAAGTATTAATTCTAAAATTGGTCTCCTTTAGAATTCAGTTGCAGACAAGCTTTAGTACTGAAGAAGTACACTCATTTTTGTCAATATAAGTTATTTACAGCAATGTGTATACTACTTTAGTAATAAAGTTTGCACGTGTACTTAATATAGTTTTAAATCGATAAAATTATAAAAAGTTATTGTATTTTACATATAATTATATTGCAAACCTTTACTACAAGTTATTGTAGTTTGCAAATATTGTTGTTACAAACTTGTATAAAATTTTACTAGTACTATGTTTTAAACAGTAGTACATTTTTACGTAAATAAATACTACAATTTTGTAAAAAAGTTGTTCGATCATATGTTAAGACGTTTACTACAAAGTAGCGATAATTTAACGTAAATGCAAACATAAATTAGTTTTGCAAAGGGTAATACAATTTATTACAATTTTTTACCTACAAATGGCTAGAAAAATATACTACAACTTGTAATAATCTGGTATTTTACTACAACTTGTAGCATTCTTTTTTACATTTGTAGTAATATTTTACGCATATTTTTTACCGTGTAACGTTGAAATTATCATCAATTACGCAATTAAATAATTGTTTTTGCCTCTTAAAGAAGCATAAATAGTTTAGTTTTATTTTAGCACTCAAATAGTTTAAATCATTACAGGAGTTTAGCCAGACTTGTGTTTAATAGTTTGATGTACCCGATTTGAGTTATACACTACTCAAGAGATTGTAATCTCTTAATAACAACTGCGTCAGTCTAAATTGTAAACATTAAGGTTGTGTAAATGCAATGATGACAACTGGAAGAATGTTTTCTGAAACAATAATCATTAATGGATACTCTAACAGCATCTGTATCAGCAAATAATTTCTTAGTGTTGTATTTTATTTCATCAACAATTTTATCAAAACTAATGGTCCTATTCAAAAATATGTACGTAAATCTGGATGCAAAGACCAATATTATATGTATATATATACAGTACTCCTACTACATAATAATTATTTAAAAACAAATGGTTGGTTTATTATTTCAGATATAGCTAACGTGGATAGTATTTAAGCTATAGATTGTAGGTAAGTTCCTGCATAAAATTACAACTAATTATCTAATATCTATTACTTAACAGCAGAGTCCTTAAATGTAAATAAGTTTTTATTAAATAAATTCGTGCTAACCTGCGCTGTAGCCAGTGCTGTTACTACTTATAGAATGCAAATGAATCCCATGGTATCAATAGCTCCTATTATGCAGTATTAACGCTTTATAAATATTATGTTTCATTGATTTACATTCTCACAATGATTTGAAAATGTATTGTATTTAAGGCATTAGAATTGACTATTAACACCATGCAGCTACTATTGCATAAAGGTTAGAAGTTTTGTATGCCTGCTTCAGGGTTTGATATCACGCCTGAAATTGAAAATGGTATTTAGAACAATTTTTACCGAAACAATTGTTTTCTATCTCATACATAAAATTGTTTTAGCATCTATCCTTGTGCCCTGTCGCTGTCCGAATTTTTTTTGAAATTGGCTTTGCTTGATCGCACCCGATTAAAAGATTTTACTTAAGTTTTTTCTTTATATTTAAGGGTGGGTTTATCAATGTGAGGATAAAAGTGTTAGGTAAGTAACTGACAGATATTGCTAACTGGCAGATAAAATTTAGCAACTGCAATGCTTTATCTTGCAGATAACTTCTATTTAACACTGAATAAACGTCTCATTGTAATTATCTTACGAATAAAATTTTATCTGCAAGTTAATCTATTTATCCTCACATTGATAAACCCACCCTAAATAAACTATTTATTTCAGAAGACACCCTACTAGAGAGAAACACGCGATAAAACTTAATGTATGTTAAGTCACGTATTCATGTCCTTTCCGAAAAGGAAAATATTTGATCTAACCTACTATTGAATGCTGACCACCATATTTAGCTTAATAATGATGTTACTTGCTAAGAACAAGGTCAATAATGTGTTTAAAAGTTCTATCACCCTTTCCAAAGTAAAATTTTAAATTTGCGTATGTAAATTTCCGATGTAAATTAATATAATACCAATTTGTTCTCTTCTTTTTTCAGTTTCATTGCATCCAGTAGAAATATATATGTTGCAGAATTTTGTTTTTTTCCTAGGGAAATCCACAAGTCTCCAGCTGTAGAATTTGTAAAATGGTTTGTTGACCTGTACCAAAAATTACATACTTCAAAAATTTCCGTTTAGATATATTGAGTTATTCTAAGCATTTCGTTTTACTAAAGAGATCCCAACTTGACGATCTTTAAAAAATGATAAATCTGCAACTTGCAATATTACCAATAGCTCGCGCATAAATCCTCAAAAGGATAAAATCATTTCTTATCAATCAGTATATGATTGCGCAATAATTGCCGTTGTCGATTTCATGGATCTTCTTATCTACAACGTGTTATAAAAGATTTATAAAGCACAATATTTTATTTAAATTTCATTTTCAACTTCCGTTAAATATAGCTAACTTTGCAGCAATCTTCATGAATCTGTCATCGTTTTATAATCTAATTTATGATTTTCAGAAAATATCCGTTTTCAAATTAGGAAATGTTTTTAAATATGGCAGTGTTTTTATCTGCGATACCGTGCAATCGAACTACTACTTCTGCATAAAACTTAGTTTTTACAGCAGAACTTACATAAAGGAAAATAAATTTTAGACATTTTTTTTATTTCACTTGTACATTCATTTATTACTTATAAAGATATCATTGGAACCTAAAATACTAACAAACATTAATATATTGTTAAACTATCCCTTGCTTTGATAACGACAGCACTTTTTTAGGTATACTTCTTATGTAGCCACTAGCGATATTTCTTAGTTGGACATTGTTTTCTCAAATTTCTTTAATATTTTAAAACATTAACGTTGGTATTTGGTAGACACATGATGTTTCAAACAACTCGAGATATTTATTATATACATATATTATCGGATTCAAATCCGTGGAATTACCTGAACATGGCAACACTCTTATATTTTCTATAGATTATCAATTGTTTCGACTCTCTGACATTGTGCACCATCGTGCATAAATATATACGAATCATTATCTGTTCATAAGCTATGCATGTATGGCTTAACATACTGCTCTACAATTCTTGATACTGAATTTGATTCATACTTTCATTAACCAAATACAATAGTCCAAAGCTTTTTGCTGGTATGCTGACCATATCATTACAACAGGCGGCTGCTTTACAGTCCTAATCACAACAGTTTCTAAAAATTATTCAGACGGTCTTCTCCTAGCGAAGCAAACGTTTTCAGTGACAGTTTCTACCTGAGACTCATCGCTGAACACGACCTTTAAAAAATAAATATTTTCAATACTTTATTATGAATAAGTGAATATTATTTTAGCAATCACTAACCTTTTCCCAATCTTCTATTGTGAAGTGTCCATGTTCTTTTGTCATTGCAGATTAACATAGTATCATCATAGTATATGTACTTGAAACTATACCAAACACATTTTCAATTCGTATTTAACTTAATAATGATGTACTTTTACTACTTGAATTTTGTACTCATATCAAAAAAGTTTTAGTAAATAAGATTGTATGGTATAGTCTTATCATAAATTATTATATTTTGCAATAGTGCAATAGTAATTACCAGTCCTCAAAAATTTATTTGTACCGTAGTGGTCGCAATATTTTCTAAACGATCGATTTAATATTTGCTCTTTTTCAGCGTAGCTCCGTGTACGTATGTACATACATACATACATACTAGTACGTAGCATACAGCACAATACATTCAATAGAATGTTTACTCTAACAGTAGATGTGCAAACAATAGCTGCCAAATAGAAAATGTGATGGAATTTCTCTTGATAAGTCGTCGTTGGTTGGTCCGTTGGTATCTTAATGCATACACATATATGGACGCAAGCGTCGTACATACAAAAACGCTAAAACAAGTACACACGCAAGTGAAAAAAGATACAAAAATCACGAACAGTGTTAAATGCTTAGATAAGCTATTAATTATGAAAACTGTGCTAATTCGTGCTAACCAAATTCTACTTAAGGATTGAAGGACACTCTTGTTGCCGAATGTTTTAAATATCTAATTAGACTAGAGCTCCTAATACTGTACACTTGCTACTTATGTTTCTTGGACGTGTTACTTTAACGGCTGCTGGCATTACTGTATGCTATTGTTTAAACTTTGCGTTTTTTTCTCGACTTTAACTGGACGCAACCGTGTTTCAGAGGTAATGAAACTGCTTAGTGGAAAGAGATTACATTTTAACAATATGCAAGTGAACCATACGTAAGTGTTTTGCTTACACCTGCATATTGTTGTTGAAATAGAAATGAGACTATTGTTTGTTATGTCAAAATAACTAGTTCTTTACATTTACATTTTCTACTCTTGTTACACTTGAATTACAAATATAAAAAAAAACTCAAAAACGGATTTAGAAAGGCTTAGTAGTATTTAATGAATTTTTGGAGAGTCTATAAAAGTATATTACTAACGAAAGAGAATTTCAAGTTCATACGCCGTATATGAATGCTATTTTCTTATATTCTACTTAATTTCATTAACCTATGTATTTCTGTGTTTAAAGAAAAGAACAAACAGAACAAAAAAATGAATCGAAAATAAATATACAGAAAATTTACAGCGACTAAAGCCAGCTAGAAAAGAGATGGATTTATAGTGGGACGGTTGTAAAACATATACAGAATAGCACGCTAGCCAATGCGTTATTTCCGTATATGTTTTACAACCGCCCCACTCTATATCCATCTCTTTTCTAGGTAGCCTCAGTCGCTCTAAATGTTCTGTATATATAAAATATGTACAAATGTTTAAAACATGGCATTGTATAATAATGGTGTCTATCCAAACAAAATAATATTAATTTATTTTTTATTCTTTAATTTAATGCGTTATAACGTTACATAACAATGGAAAGCTCCAAAAACTACATTCAAAATAATGTCCGCCTAGTGTGTCAACGGAAATATAGCCTCTCCACAATATCCACAAACTATATTGAAAACCTCCTTACTAATAATGCATAATGTAAAATTGTAGGAAAATTATACAGAATATTTATTTTCGGCGTTACATAATATGGATTCCTTATTGGAATGGATCTCACTATGTATGATATCATTTTAGGATTATTTGTCTCATAGTTGGAGAAATATTTAAGTTTATTTTATATATTCTTGTAATGTAGATCTTTTATGATGAAATATATCTTAATAGTTTTTAGGTTTCAACGTGTATTCTTGATCGTAGGAACGACTGAGTGACGATTCCAAATTTGATTCTGTAAATTTTGCATATAAAGGGATCTTATTGTAGATTATCTGCTAATTTATTTCTATCTAACAGATAGATCACCACGCAAGATTTTGTAAAATGTGGAAAATCGAAACTAAGTATGTGGTACCCAAATCTTAAAAATTTTGGTATTAAATATATATTATTGTATTTTACACGTTTTTTTCCATCAACATAAATAAAGTCAACGAATTAAACAACTTTAATTGAACACAAACCCAACAGTTAAAGTGCATAATATGATCTAATTACCCAAACCTTGATGAAATCGTGTACATATGCACCTATAAAACCCGTATAATCTCAGTAAGCGAGTAAAAAACATCTTCCAAATCATTAACTTAATTCGTGAGTGACATACCTATTGCAGCAGAATATACGAAACTCAATCAACTTTTTTATCGTAAATATAATTGTGACGTAAGAAGACAGAACCACATTCGCATATTGTCAGCTCGTCGCCTTATACCAAAAGTTAAATGTTAAAAAATAATATAAATATATTAACAAGGAATAAACACCAGATCACATTTCTGAAGATCACCAAAAATTTTGAGAAATTCTAAGCGATGTATGACCTACTCAGTAGCAATAGCTTATATATTATTAACCAATGATCAATTTAATAGGAAGCTTAACGAAAACCCAGATTAAGTGAACAGAGTTTTCGCTTATAATATAATACTAGCGACACTAATGAATTGGAGTAAATTTATATGAATACTATGTCCAAACGAAATGCCAAATTACTACTAATTCAATACCGGATAGTATTGAAAAGTTATGTTGGATACTAATATGCTCATATATTTTGATCCTACAGATAGATTAAAGAGAAATGGACATGGTGAATAAGCCCTACTGGAGTTACTTGCCTCCTCTCCACTTTAACTTTCTACTTTTCTAAACTATATATGTAGGTATATAAAAATACAGAAAATATGAAATAGTACCTATATTAAGATACAAATTTCATAAGACACGCCTTTAAGTGCGCAAAAATGGCTTATGAAACGTTTATTTTATACTATTTTTTCTATTTCGGTTATTAAAAGTTCAAAAAAAGATTAAAATGAGAAACACGTTTTGTTCGGACATTTTAGAAATGTTCTTTTTTAAGTTGGTTACTCGGATTTTTAAGTAAAACAATTTAAATATTTGAATATCGGCGGTGTTATATGTCATTTTGTTTAAAATTTAGTCTGATTTATGCAATAAATTAAACTTCAAAAAAATAAAATTTGCGTGCGATAAAGTAATACTTTATGCAACCAAAACGGGTGTCGTAAAGTGAACTTTATAGCACCGGAATAGAAAAATATCTTAAATGATCCCAATACTCTCAAAATCAAACTCATGGTTGGTTCTTTGTACATGGTCAATTAAACCACAGGATCTCTTTGCAATGCGATGGTCGTTCTCATGTTGAAGTATACGTTATTTACAGTTGACAGCCTATATAAGGTACTGAATAATTTGAATTTATTTGGCATAGCAATGGTGTAGAATCCTTAAGATTGCTGTGTAACCTTGTATTGGTAATAGTGTTGTATTTAGCTGTAGAAATTTGAGGAAACAACTCAAAACTTCTGCTACTTGGTTGGCCAAACTATCAATGTAACTTTTTTCTGTAAGTAATATTTTCCACAGCTCCTTCATCAGTGAGATATTCAAAAAAATTACTATGTAAATCAGTCTATTAAGTATGTATTTAAGATAACCATTGTTAAGAAATATGTTGAACAGTTTATCCAAATTCCCCTATATGAACCCTATGAGTAACCCTATTTTTCAACGCGATAACAGTGTTCAATTTTTGATTTTTAGAATGGTTTTAAATCTACCTGACGGCGTAGGTTTCCGGTACCAATCTAATATAATAGACTTGCCATTTCTGATGACTTTATGTGTCTAATTTGTTAACGATTTATTTACAATTGCAGTAAACTCCTGATGAAGTTATTGAAATAACAACGAAATACTGAGTAATTGAACATATATGAAAACAAAGATGTAAGATAGCAGTCTACTACGAATATATGTATCTAAGTATAGTAGATATGTAACAAAGAGTCCTAAAAATTAGAAAAATCTGTACCAATTCCTAATTACAGGCAAATACCTAATAGGTACATACATATAGATAATGGATATACATACTACAGTTGAGTTATATTGTGTAATTCTCGAAATCTTAGCTCCATTACATATTAAACTACAATTAGTGAAGAATATTGCCAAAGCCATAAACAATATTCCATGTTTCATGTAGTTAAAACAGAAATTCCCTAAAATTAGTGATGCAAAAATGAAAAACAATGACCGCAAAATAATATCAGATTTACTAAGTACTACGCCTCCTTACAATTACATTTCTAATTAATAGGCTAATAGCCACACTGGTTAGGCGACTGTCCAGTATTGTGACAGAAGGCTGGGTGTTGGGGTTTATTTCTCCAAGAGGACGGAGACGACATTTTTCTCGAAAAATTGTATCCTGACCGATCCATTCGGTGTTTGGAGCAATTACACACACACAAACTACTACACAGCAAGAGTTGCTGTGCTTGTGTAAGTATTGATATAAGCGATACAGCTTAAGAAGCCCTTGCTACTAGCACCCATCCCAGAAAAAAGAAAAAAGTATTTATTATATTGAATATCTCATGTATATTCAGATTACTGCACATTGGAATTTAGTTAACTCTAACAAAATTAATTGTTCAAACTTTTGATTTAAGTAAAGCACGTTTTGAAAACCCTATCTGGCTGTATATAGAAATATTTTGGAGTTTTGTCGTCATGGCTGACCATCAGACTCTAATCTCTTAGGGTGAGAAAACATATGGAGCTTACGTCTACTCATTTCTCAAAATATGTCGTCTGATGTACCTTTTTTTTGCTTTAAGGTGTTGTTTGTTTCTAAGTAATGGATTGGACATAGTGGTACAAAAATGTACTTGAATGCTAATGTAGATAACTATTAATAACTACCAAGTTTTCATTTAAATTAATAGTAACTTACGTGTTGGTGTTGGAATATAGAGATAACAGTATTGCGTTGCGGTACAGGCCTAACGCCTAGTAATCTTGTACTTTCCGTGATTCGTAATTTCTATCTAACTTTTAATAGGCACCTCAGGATATCTGTATATGCTTGCACAAGACAACAACTACATATGTAGTAGAACGCATAATGATCACTTTACCTTATGGCAGAAATTTGAAAAAAAAACTTCTTATTGACATTGTGATAACTACGCTTCTTTTAGACAATTTTGCGAGAACAGCGTAAAATTTGCATTGCGCCATCTCTGCTACAAAGAACACGTCGCCAGTACTTGCATAACAAATACTCAAATATCTCAAAAGATGCGACAAAATTTTATTTCAAACAGCTGTTCATTAATCTGTCGCTAATTAAACGATAATCAATCATAATGTAGCACTAATATTGTATAAATTGTCCAAATTCGTCTAAATTTATCATTAAGAGGCCCGACTACCAGCTGATCGTTCGAACCGTCGACAGAGACAAAATTTTAGAATGAGATAGAGAATTCGCAAACGTATACATTTGTTGGTGTTGGTTGCCGATATGCAAGGCGTATATATTGTAGTTTGAAACGAAGCTGCCATCTGTTAATTGATCTGGGAATGTTTGAATTAAATCATAAAATACCTATGAAGATATTTTGGAAAAGTTATAAAATCCCATAATTAAATTGAAGAAAAATGAAAATCAAAAATACAAATTTTATAAATTAAGTACATTTTACTACACAAGTAATAGAAAGACATAAGCAACTAATTATTTATCTTTTTTCTTATTCTATGCAAGAATATAACAAAGTAAAAAACTTATTTGTATGTATTTTTACTAATAAAATGTGACAAAGAATTGTACGATGTAAGAAGTAAATTTATCAAAAAGTTTCTGATACAGTTGAAAACTAAAGTTTAGCAAGTCAACTCATATGTGAGGCATAATAATGAATGGAATAAAAACACGAAATTGTAAATAAGAATATGTTTATTGAATACATCTTTTATTGCTTTTACAAGCAACCTATTTTGTAATTACTCTAGCATTTATTGCAAAAACAGGAAAAGGTGGCAGCTTTGATCAAAGTAGAAATTGAAATATATAAACATAAGTCTGCATAAGTCTCTATTACGACTTTGACTTAAAAAGCTGTCAAAAGCAATTATTATGAATTACTAAATACTTGTGGGGCGAGCATAGTGTAAGAAAACAGAAATATAAATATTTGCTGTACAAATGAAGTAAATCATGCAAAAGAACATTATTACTTAAATGATTAATGAAGAAAACGTGCATTATCATAACACAAATTTGTTTATGATCAGCAGATGACATCCAAGTATTTATCATAATAATTAGAATAGGCAAACACAAGTTTATGTCATCGACAGATTGCTATAATTTAAGTTCCATTTGGTTATTTCATATGTTATCAGAAATATTTTTTCCATCCCCAGAAATTTTCCAAAATAGTTCACTATGTATGTAAAATTCCTTGCAGTTTATGATGATGTTTGTTGGATCTGTATTTCTTCAATTTTCTGAAAGAAAGATACATATAACAAAAAATATCAAAATATTACTTTTTAAAAGAAGTAATACGCTTAAGTTTTTCTTAACAATTCCTCACCATTTATACGAATTGTGTTTTCTGTTTGCTATTCCAATGGGTAGCTAATATCAAAACTCTATTAAAACTTACCTATGGTTTTGTAGCAGATCCGTTGTATATTTGCTGAAAATAAATAAAATATGATTTTCACACATCAAAAAGGTAAACTAACTTACTATTTTGACATAAAAGAAAACTACATTGGTATGTATAGCAATGTAGACCTTTTTCTCCTCTACCTTCTCCACAACCGTTGCCCACAACCTTCACAGATAAACACTAATATACAGATTCACACGTTCACAAGAACAACTGTTACATTTCACATTTTTTAGTTACATTGGTTACATACATATTTTATGTTTTGTTACCAACTTAAATGTTAAAGCCAATCAAGGCGGTACATTTAAACTAAAATAAACCTGCAATAATATGCACGAAGGTGGTCAC
>CM043016.1:79415517-79515462 GCA_023690525.1 Holotrichia oblita | reverse complement strand
AAGGGCCACAAGAAGAGCCACAGAATATTCATTCCAAATAAGAGAAAAGTTTGTAGAACATTTCAATAGTAATTACTGTCATGAATTCAATTAATGTGATAATTACAATTATTGAAACGATGTAAAGATAAAGTAATTTTCGTACTTACCATTTATTTTCATAATGTCTTCTATTTCATCCCAAATTTTCTTCTTGGTGCGATTACTCTTAGTCAGGATGACTTAAATCATAAATCCATCGCAACGGTCCGAGTCTCTGTACCGCTATACGCACCACTATTAATCGCTACTATAATCTGACCCTACAAAGTATAATACAAGTTTACTTTTAAATTATATATTGTTCTAATAAATTATTTGTTGTATAAAGACGTGGTTTTATCCAAATTTATTGGGTAGCTGAAAGTAACCAGAAAAATGTCATCCAATAAATTTATACTTACATATGTATAGTCACTGTTTTTTGTTGGAACTGTATCTGTTTCTAAATTCCTCCTGGCTATATATTTCAAATGTTTTACTGATGACTCTAAATAATCTGTCACTAAATTAGCTACTATTTTTTTGATAATGTATCGACTCTTGACGAGAAACGAAGTGATTATACGTTATAGTACGGTTATTCGATAAATAAAAGTTATCTACTCTTTCAAATACGATTGTTGGGGTTTTGAACTGAAACAGTCTGTTTTAACTCAAGATTTTATGCTGCTAGAAATCGGCCAAAAGATGAACAACATGGTTTGCATGATTTAGAACTTGAAATATGTTGCTAGCACAAAACTTTGGATAGAGTACAAGCATAAGGTATAGGTATCCATGAATTTCTTATTAACAATTTCTGTAATTAAAATTCTATAATTTTGCAAATTCTAACATGTTATATCCTTAAAAGTACTGAACTATGCGTCTGTAATTTCAATAAATTCAAGTGAACCAACAATTAGTATACTCGTATTTGGAATTTATTGTTATTATCTGATATAAGCTCTTTAATCAACAATATTAACACAAGATTAGTAACAATTAAATAATTAAATCTGTTGATTTTGGTGATAATTTATAACTCACTAATTTTATAAATAAATTCATAAGAGGCTCGTAAAATTTGGCATTAGTGATTCTATTACGATGAGTAAATCAAATAATAAAACCAGAAGCAGTTGCGTAACAGGTATACACGAAACTACTTATGTGTAACACAAGAATAAATTCACGGTGCTAACAAAGAAGAACATCCGTTTTGGATCTTCTTCTGCAGTCAGTACAGGTTACGGTACGTATAGAACGAAGCAACTCCTGGTATAGAAACCGAAGACGAAGGTTAATGACATTGTCGTCAAATAAATGTTTAGTAGGTAGCTGTAAGTTAGTCAAAAAAGCAAACACATTATACTTTATTATTATTGTCAAACGTAGGTAGTACATATTCTGATGTACATCTTAATATTTACACACGGCTGGTTTGTAGAGCGAAAATCGAAATACCGCCGCAGGCGAAGGTAAAATCTAACCATGTTTAATGATAAATTTAGACGAATTTGGACAATTTATACAATATTAGTGCTACATTATGATTGATTATCGTTTAATTAGCGACAGATTAATGAACAGCTGTTTGAAATAAAATTTTGTCGCATCTTTTGAGATATTTGAGTATTTGTTATGCAAGTACTGGCGACGTGTTCTTTGTAGCAGAGATGGCGCAATGCAAATTTTACGCAGTTCTCGCAAAATTGTCTAAAAGAAGCCTAGTTATCACAATGTCAATAAGAAGTTTTTTTTTCAAATTTCTGCCATAAGGTAAAGTGATCATTATGCGTTCTACTACATAGTTGTTATCTTGTGCAAGCATATACAGATATCCTGAGGTGCCTATTAAAAGTTAGATAGAAATTACGAATCACGGAAAGTACAAGATTACTAGGCGTTAGGCCTGTACCGCAACGCAATACTGTTATCTCTATATTCCAACACCAACACGTAAGTTACTATTAATTTAAATGAAAACTTGGTAGTTATTAATAGTTATCTACATTAGCATTCAAGTACATTTTTGTACCACTATGTCCAATCCATTACTTAGAAACAAACAACACCTTAAAGCAAAAAAAAGGTACATCAGACGACATATTTTTAGAAATGAGTAGACGTAAGCTCCATATGTTTTCTCACCCTAACAGATTAGAGTCCGATGGTCAGCCATGACGACAAAACTCCAAAATATTTCTATATACAGCCAGATAGGGTTTTCAAAACGTGCTTTACTTGAATCAAAAGTTTGAACAATTAATTTTGTTAGAGTTAACTAAATTCCAATGTGCAGTAATCTGAATATACATGAGATATTCAATATAATAAATACTTTTTTCTTTTTTCTGGGATGGGTGCTAGTAGCAAGGGCTTCTTAAGCTGTATCGCTTATATCAATACTTACACAAGCACAGCAACTCTTGCTGTGTAGTAGTTTGTGTGTGTGTAATTGCTCCAAACACCGAATGGATCGGTCAGGATACAATTTTTCGAGAAAAATGTCGTCTCCGTCCTCTTGGAGAAATAAACCCCAACACCCAGCCTTCTGTCACAATACTGGACAGTCGCCTAACCAGTGTGGCTATTAGCCTATTAATTAGAAATGTAATTGTAAGAAGGCGTAGTACTTAGTAAATCTGATATTATTTTGCGGTCATTGTTTTTCATTTTTGCATCACTAATTTTAGGGAATTTCTGTTTTAACTACATGAAACATGGAATATTGTTTATGGCTTTGGCAATATTCTTCACTAATTGTAGTTTAATATGTAATGGAGCTAAGATTTCGAGAATTACACAATATAACTCAACTGTAGTATGTATATCCATTATCTATATGTATGTACCTATTAGGTATTTGCCTGTAATTAGGAATTGGTACAGATTTTTCTAATTTTTAGGACTCTTTGTTACATATCTACTATACTTAGATACATATATTCGTAGTAGACTGCTATCTTACATCTTTGTTTTCATATATGTTCAATTACTCAGTATTTCGTTGTTATTTCAATAACTTCATCAGGAGATTACTGCAATTGTAAATAAATCGTTAACAAATTAGACACATAAAGTCATCAGAAATGGCAAGTCTATTATATTAGATTGGTACCGGAAACCTACGCCGTCAGGTAGATTTAAAACCATTCTAAAAATCAAAAATTGAACACTGTTATCGCGTTGAAAAATAGGGTTACTCATAGGGTTCATATAGGGGAATTTGGATAAACTGTTCAACATATTTCTTAACAATGGTTATCTTAAATACATACTTAATAGACTGATTTACATAGTAATTTTTTTGAATATCTCACTGATGAAGGAGCTGTGGAAAATATTACTTACAGAAAAAAGTTACATTGATAGTTTGGCCAACCAAGTAGCAGAAGTTTTGAGTTGTTTCCTCAAATTTCTACAGCTAAATACAACACTATTACCAATACAAGGTTACACAGCAATCTTAAGGATTCTACACCATTGCTATGCCAAATAAATTCAAATTATTCAGTACCTTATATAGGCTGTCAACTGTAAATAACGTATACTTCAACATGAGAACGACCATCGCATTGCAAAGAGATCCTGTGGTTTAATTGACCATGTACAAAGAACCAACCATGAGTTTGATTTTGAGAGTATTGGGATCATTTAAGATATTTTTCTATTCCGGTGCTATAAAGTTCACTTTACGACACCCGTTTTGGTTGCATAAAGTATTACTTTATCGCACGCAAATTTTATTTTTTAATTTATTGCATAAATCAGACTAAATTTTAAACAAAATGACATATAACACCGCCGATATTCAAATATTTAAATTGTTTTACTTAAAAATCCGAGTAACCAACTTAAAAAAAGAACATTTCTAAAATGTCCGAACAAAACGTGTTTCTCATTTTAATCTTTTTTGAACTTTTAATAACCGAAATAGAAAAAATTGTATAAAATAAACGTTTCATAAGCCATTTTTGCGCACTTAAAGGCGTGTCTTATGAAATTTGTATCTTAATATAGGTACTATTTCATATTTTCTGTATTTTTATATACCTACATATATAGTTTAGAAAAGTAGAAAGTTAAAGTGGAGAGGAGGCAAGTAACTCCAGTAGGGCTTATTCACCCTGTCCATTTCTCTTTAATCTATCTGTAGGATCAAAATATATGAGCATATTAGTATCCAACATAACTTTTCAATACTATCCGGTATTGAATTAGTAGTAATTTGGCATTTCGTTTGGACATAGTATTCATATAAATTTACTCCAATTCATTAGTGTCGCTAGTATTATATTATAAGCGAAAACTCTGTTCACTTAATCTGGGTTTTCGTTAAGCTTCCTATTAAATTGATCATTGGTTAATAATATATAAGCTATTGCTACTGAGTAGGTCATACATCGCTTAGAATTTCTCAAAATTTTTGGTGATCTGGTGTTTATTCCTTGTTAATATATTTATATTATTTTTTAACATTTAACTTTTGGTATAAGGCGACGAGCTGACAATATGCGAATGTGGTTCTGTCTTCTTACGTCACAATTATATTTACGATAAAAAAAGTTGATTGAGTTTCGTATATTCTGCTGCAATAGGTATGTCACTCACGAATTAAGTTAATGATTTGGAAGATGTTTTTTACTCGCTTACTGAGATTATACGGGTTTTATAGGTGCATATGTACACGATTTCATCAAGGTTTGGGTAATTAGATCATATTATGCACTTTAACTGTTGGGTTTGTGTTCAGTTAAAGTTGTTTAATTCGTTGACTTTATTTATGTTGATGGAAAAAAAAACGTGTAAAATACAATAATATATATTTAATACCAAAATTTTTAAGATTTGGGTACCACATACTTAGTTTCGATTTTCCACATTTTACAAAATCTTGCGTGGTGATCTATCTGTTAGATAGAAATAAATTAGCAGATAATCTACAATAAGATCCCTTTATATGCAAAATTTACAGAATCAAATTTGGAATCGTCACTCAGTCGTTCCTACGATCAAGAATACACGTTGAAACCTAAAAACTATTAAGATATATTTCATCATAAAAGATCTACATTACAAGAATATATAAAATAAACTTAAATATTTCTCCAACTATGAGACAAATAATCTTAAAATGATATCATATATAGTGACATCCATTCCAATAAGGAAGTCATATTATGTAACGCCGAAAATAAATATTCTGTATAATTTTCCTACAATTTTACATTATGCATTATTAGTAAGGAGGTTTTCAATATAGTTTGTGGATATTGTGGAGAGGCTATATTTCCGTTGACACACTAGGCGGACATACAATTATTTTAAATGTAGTTTTTGGAGCTTTCCATTGTTATGTAACGTTATAACGCATTAAATTAAAGAATAAAAAATAAATTAATATTATTTTGTTTGGATAGACACCATTATTATACAATGCCATGTTTTAAACATTTGTACATATTTTATATATACAGAACATTTAGAGCGACTGAGGCTACCTAGAAAAGAGATGGATATAGAGTGGGGCGGTTGTAAAACATATACGGAATTAACGCATTGGCTAGCGTGCTATTCTGTATATGTTTTACAACTGTCCCACTATAAATCCATCTCTTTTCTAGCTGGCTTTAGTCGCTGTAAATTTTCTGTATATTTATTTTCGATTCATTTTTTGTTCTGTTTGTTGTTTTCTTTAAACACAGAAATACATAGGTTAATGAAATTAAGTAGAATATAAGAAAATAGCATTCATATACGGCGTATGAACTTGAAATTCTCTTTCGTTAGTAATATACATTTATAGACTCTCCAAAAATTCATTAAATACTACTAAGCCTTTCTAAATCCGTTTTTGAGTTTTTTTTTAATATTTGTAATTCAAGTGTAACAAGAGTAGAAAATGTAAATGTAAAGAACTAGTTATTTTGACATAACAAACAATAGTCTCATTTCTATTTCAACAACAATATGCAGGTGTAAGCAAAACACTTACGTATGGTTCACTTGCATATTGTTAAAATGTAATCTCTTTCCACTAAGCAGTTTCATTACCTCTGAAACACGGTTGCGTCCAGTTAAAGTCGAGAAAAAAACGCAAAGTTTAAACAATAGCATACAGTAATGCCAGCAGCCGTTAAAGTAACACGTCCAAGAAACATAAGTAGCAAGTGTACAGTATTAGGAGCTCTAGTCTAATTAGATATTTAAAACATTCGGCAACAAGAGTGTCCTTCAATCCTTAAGTAGAATTTGGTTAGCACGAATTAGCACAGTTTTCATAATTAATAGCTTATCTAAGCATTTAACACTGTTCGTGATTTTTGTATCTTTTTTCACTTGCGTGTGTACTTGTTTTAGCGTTTTTGTATGTACGACGCTTGCGTCCATATATGTGTATGCATTAAGATACCAACGGACCAACCAACGACGACTTATCAAGAGAAATTCCATCACATTTTCTATTTGGCAGCTATTGTTTGCACATCTACTGTTAGAGTAAACATTCTATTGAATGTATTGTGCTGTATGCTACGTACTAGTATGTATGTATGTATGTACATACATACGTATAGTTCGTTTCAAGCAATATGAACGACTTGTATAAGGTGATAATCCGGATTAAAGAGAAACCCTTTCCTCGAGCTGCCGGCGGCAATTAAGAAGCACTTGAAAAATATCAGGGACGGCCTACAGATAATTGAAAATAAAAGCCAAAAGTTCGTAGTTAAAATCACATTATGATTAATACATATTAAATCGTAAGTATCATCGGTCAATGAAAACAATTTTATGTAAAATAATATCCAAACGTAATGTACGTAAATACAATTAAGTGAGTTTTTGTCTCAAATAAATATTTTTAACTTACGTTCTCTTCACTCGGCACATTTATGACACATGTCTGTCTTAATGATTAATTATAAATTTTATTACTTGAAACGAAGAGAAGCTACGCTGAAAAAGAGCAAATATTAAATCGATCATTTAGAAAATAATTACAAATAAATTTTTGACTGGTAATTACTATTGCAAAACATAATTTATGATAAGACTATACCATACAATCTTATTTACTAAAACTTTTTTGATATGAGTACAAAATTCAAGTAGTAAAAGTGCATCATTATTAAGTTAAATACTAATTGAAAATGTGTTTGGTATAGTTTCAAGTACATATACTATGATGATTCTATGTTAATCTGCAATGACAAAAGAACATGGACACTTCACAATAGAAGATTGGGAAAAGGTTAGTGATTGCTAAAATAATATTCACTTATTCATAATAAAGTATTGAAAATATTTATTTTTTAAAGGTCGTGTTCAGCGATGAGTCTCAGGTAGAAACTGTCACTGAAAACGTTTGCTTCGGTAGGAGAAGACCGTCTGAATAATTTTTAGAAACTGTTGTGATTAGGACTGTAAAGCAGCCGCCTGTTGTAATGATATGGTCGTGTATACCAGCAAAAAGCTTTGGACTATTGTATTTGGTTAATGAAAGTATGAATCAAATTCAGTATCAAGAATTGTAGAGCAGTATGTTAAGCCATACATGCATACCTTATGAACACATAATGATTCGTATATATTTATGCACGATGGTGCACAATGCCACAGAGTCGAAACAATTGATAATCTATAGAAAAGATAAGAGTGTTGCCATGTTCAGGTAATTCCACGGATTTGAATCCGGTAATATATGTATATAATAAATATCTCGAGTTGTTTGAAACATCATGTGTCTACCAAATACCAACGTTAATGTTTTAAAATATTAAAGAAATTTGAGAAAACAATGTCCAACTAAGAAATATCGCTAGTGGCTACATAAGAAGTATACCTAAAAAAGTGCTGTCGTTATCAAAGCAAGGGATAGTTTAACGATATATTAATGTTTGTTAGTATTTTAGGTTCCAATGATATCTTTATAAGTAATAAATGAATGTACAAGTGAAATAAAAAAAATGTCTAAAATTTATTTTCCTTTATGTAAGTTCTGCTGTAAAAACTAAGTTTTATGCAGAAGTAGTAGTTCGATTGCACGGTATCGCAGATAAAAACACTGCCATATTTAAAAACATTTCCTAATTTGAAAACGGATATTTTCTGAAAATCATAAATTAGATTATAAAACGATGACAGATTCATGAATATTGCTGCAAAGTTAGCTATATTTAACGGAATTTCTCAAGTTGAAAGTGAAATTTAAATAAAATATTGTGCTTTATAAATCTTTTATAACACGTTGTAGATAAGAAGATCCATGAAATCGACAACGGCAATTATTGCGCAATCATATACTGATTGATAAGAAATGATTTTATCCTTTTGAGGATTTATGCGCGAGCTATTGGTAATATTGCAAGTTGCAGATTTATCATTTTTTAAAGATCGTCAAGTTGGGATCTCTTTAGTAAAACGAAATGCTTAGAATAACTCAATATATCTAAACGGAAATTTTTGAAGTATGTAATTTTTGGTACCTACAGGTCAACAAACCATTTTACAAATTCTACAGCTGGAGACTTGTGGATTTCCCTAGGAAAAAAAAACAAAATTCTGCAACATATATATTTCTACTGGATGCAATGAAACTGAAAAAAGAAGAGAACAAATTGGTATTATATTAATTTACATCGGAAATTTACACATACGCAAATTTAAAATTTTACTTTGGAAAGGGTGATAGAACTTTTAAACACATTATTGACCTTGTTCTTAGTAAGTAACAATATTATTAGGCTAAATTTGGTGGTCAGCATTCAATAGTAGGTTAGATCAAATATTTTCCTTTTCGGAAAGGACATGAATACGTGACTTAACATACATTAAGTTTTATCGCGTGTTTCTCTCTAGTAGGGTGTCTTCTGAAATAAATAGTTTATTTAGGGTGGGTTTATCAATGTGAGGATAAATAAATTAACTTGCAGATAAAATTTTATTCGTAAGATAATTACAATGAGACGTTTATTCAGTGTTAAATAGAAGTTATCTGCAAGATAAAGCATTGCAGTTGCTAAATTTTATCTGCCAGTTAGCAATATCTGTCAGTTACTTACCTAACACTTTTATCCTCACATTGATAAACCCACCCTTAAATATAAAGAAAAACTTAAGTAAAATCTTTTAATCAGGTGCGATCAAGCAAAGCCAATTTCAAAAAAAATTCGGACAGCGACAGGGCACAAGGATAGATGCTAAAACAATTTTATGTATGAGATAGAAAACAATTGTTTCGGTAAAAATGGTTCTAAATACCATTTTCAATTTCAGGCGTGATATCAAACCCTGAAGCAGGCATACAAAACTTCTAACCTTTATGCAATAGTAGCTGCATGGTGGTAATAGTCAATTCTAATGCCTTAAATACAATACATTTTCAAATCATTGTGAGAATGTAAATCAATGAAACATAATATTTATAAAGCGTTAATACTGCATAATAGGAGCTATTGATACCATGGGATTCATTTGCATTCTATAAGTAGTAACAGCACTGGCTACAGCGCAGGTTAGCACGAATTTATTTAATAAAAACTTATTTACAATTAAGGACTCTGCTGTTAAGTAATAGCTATTAGATAATTAGTTGTAATTTTATGCAGGAACTTACCTACAACCTATAGCTTAAAAACTATCCACGTTAGCTATATCTGAAATAATAAACCAACTATTTGTTTTTAAATAATTATTATGTAGTAGGAGTACTGTATATATATACATATAATATTGGTCTTTGCATCCAGATTTACGTACATATTTTTGAATAGGACCATTAGTTTTGATAAAATTGTTGATGAAATAAAATACAACACTAAGAAATTATTTGCTGATACAGATGCTGTTAGAGTATCCATTAATGATTATTGTTTCAGAAAACATTCTTCCAGTTGTCATCATTGCATTTACACAACCTTAATGTTTACAATTTAGACTGACGCAGTTGTTATTAAGAGATTACAATCTCTTGAGTAGTGTATAACTCAAATCGGGTACATCAATTATTATTATTAAACACTAGTCTGGCTAAACTCCTGTAATGATTTAAACTATTTGAGTGCTAAAATAAAACTAAACTATTTATGCTTCTCTAAGAGGCAAAAACAATTATTTAATTGCGTAATTGATGATAATTTCAACGTTATGTAATTTACTCCTACTAATAAATAAACAGATAAAATTTTATTCGTAAGATAATTACGATGAAACGTTTATGAGCGTTAAATAGAAGCTATCTGCAAGATAAACGAATGTACCTCAGAGTTATGTAATTTACCTACAGCTTTATTTTAAAGATAACGCGTTAACTGACAGATTATATACTATGCCATCTGTCGAACCATATAGACGACGCGACGACAAATTTGAGTTTACTTTCACAGACAACCTTTTACTTTAACCTCAAACTTCATCTGTATCGTTTGTTGTTTACTTTTAACTTGCATTATTATAAAAATGGAGGCTGCAAAAAAACGAAATTTGCCTGTAGTATAGTACCTTAATGTAACCAAGAGCTGATCTATAGCTCGTATGCTGCAATTCCTGAAGTCAAGTCTTTAATTTTTATATTACTTTACTTTTCATTTCTTGCTGTCAGTGAGATATTCTAAATGGTGTTCAATTTTCGCAAGTAATAGAAGAATCGTTTCTTTTGTTAAACGAAAACGGATCACAAATTCGCGGTCATCCCACTTTTCAAAATTGTCTACACGTGGTCTTACCTTATACGGCTTACGTTCATACTGTAACATTTCTGCTATATCTTCATCTTGGTCACTACTTAATAAGTAATCAACGAAATAATCCATCGCAATTTAGGATATAAAATGTCAGTAACTTAAAATTTATCTCTTTATGCACCATTTTACTATGCATATAATGAAAGTCCTCAAAGGTTTCTGATCCAATCAAAATGCGCTATTTATTTAACAGTATGACCAACTATCGACAGACTTACAGTTTATCGATTTGTATCTGCCAGTTAGCAATATCTGTCAGTTACGTAACTAACACTTTCATCCTTACATTGATAAACCCACCCTAAGAGAAGAGAGTAGAATACCTACCGTTAAATCGTTTTAGTTGAATGAATTAGTATTTACGCATTTTTTATTATAAAATAATTAATGTGTTAAATTAAATTAAAGTGTAGGTTGTATGTATATGTGTGGAACGTAACGCGAATACATATAAAAAAAATAATTTTCTTGTAGCGCTTTTGTCAACGCGAACAACACAGTAGTTGAAATGAATTGTATATGTGATAGACAGTTGCACAGCACTTTTCTAATTTAATTTTCATAGTGGGTGGTACGCCTGTTTTGGGCAGGAATGAACGACATTTCCAATTTACTGATGCTGGCAAACCGAACTGAGGCGGTGTAGCATGGAATGCTTTATTTAGAACTTCTTTTTAGTTGTTTTGAATTAGGTATTGACACACTAAAACATACATGATGTTTGGTTAATAAGAAAAAAAAAGCAATAAAATAATTGTCAATGTTATTAAAACAGCAACGAGAGAATCTTACACAACATATCTTTCCAGTGATCTGGGACTAGTTAAATGTTTTTTAGCAACGAAAGATCTTATAAGATATTATTAAAACATTAGATATGTTGATTGTCATGGCAAATGTTATTGCAATATATGATGTATGAGTCGGTGTGTATTGTTTTATGAACACATCTACAATAAAGACTTTATTTATATGATTACAAAACATACAATTTGTTTCACAAATAATGCCATACTATTAAGGAAGTAATATCAAACATGATTCCTTATCCTTACACAATTCCCGAAGCCTCGCAATAAAAAAAAATAAAGAACATCTAATTTATATTACCGTTACAAACACTTCTATGAATTGAGCGGAGGACAGTTGAATAATAAACGACGATAATAACGAAATCAAAATACGACTATATGGTCATGATGATTAACGCCAGAGCATAAAAACATCTTCTAATAATGGGATAACACAAATGATTTCATTAAAATTTTGAAGTAGCTTTCTGTTACTTCAATACATTTTTTATTTGTCAAATATTGTCTAAGATTAAGTAGGTGGGCTAATTGTGGACTTAGCGAGAAAAATGAACTGCGGTTTAGTCCTGCGTCTGCCAAACATTCTATGTAAGGATTAACTTTCGATTTCACCAAAAAATCAGTTGTTAACAAGTTTAGATACGAATTACCGTTTAAATTTGTTAATTATTAATATATGGATAGCGTCCCCAACCTTTCATTTTATATTTCATTCCGATGCCACATTACGCTCAAATAATTAAAAATAAATTCAACCTTAACATTCCGCTTTAACTTTATAACAATAAAAATTTTATGAAAATTGTATTTGGCAAAGTTGACTACTTTTACGCCCAAATTTTACCATCACAGCTTTGTATTATAGCTTTAATTCAAATATAAGCGAATGTAGGTAGTCAAAACTGTAATGTTATTTTGATTAAATTGATTGAATATTGAAGGAACTGTAGAAGTATATAGTTGACTGCTATTGAAGTGAACTACACTAATACTTGCTTTGTAATATTTGCTATTCTTTTTTGAGAATTCTCTTAATTTGCCTAGCATAGTATTAAATAAAAAATTGCAAGCTCGGGTAGTATTTGTGTACCACAATTAAATGGAATTCAGACGATTTCGCTAACTATGTAATTAAGGTAATCTCTGTGTAAATGGGAGTTATCTGGGTAGGAACATGTACTGGAAAATTTATTTGTACTCTTATGAGCGTGTCTGTACTTGGTACAATTTACCAGATACTAGCCACAAACATATATCCGTAAATAATATTGGACATAGAAAACACTTGTCCTGTTCCAAATTTTTCATTAATTTTGTGCCTATTTGTATACTTAAAATCATTTACACCTACAAATACGCAGTAAGACTTGCGATGGCAGTTTGAGAAGCAATACTGCTTGGAAGTCGCCTGCACACCACAAATAAAAAAATGTTGATAATGCCGAAAGTTAATTTATGGTAAATTATATTTCATGTAATTCAGGAACGTCAGGAGCGTTACAGCCGGGAATCTTCTTAGTCAGTGGTACTGCAAATATGTATGTACGTATCCAGTTGTCTCCAAACAGATTCGACAAATTCTTCCTTTTTCTTTTTTTTTTTAATGTGGTGGGTGCTTAGTTGCAGTGACTCCGTAAACTGTATCGCTTGTCTGGCTATCACTACCAACTCTCGCGGTGTAGTTTTTGTGTGTGTATGTTGTGTTCAATTGGCTTTGTGACAGCATCATATCGCCTTTTATGATGCCGCGCTGTTAATCACTTTGCTCCCAACAGCGAATGGCAAGTCGATCCGTTTATAGATAATGATATTATTGTTGTGATATGTAATTATACTGTTATTTATAATTTATCATTTATTATTATTATTTATATTAGTGTGTTTTTTTTGTATTGTTGTTTTCAATGCGCTGGTTGTATGTATTAAGTAAGTATTTATTTGTAATTGGGAAACTGTTGGACAATAAACGATATTATTATTATTATTATTACTACAATCTTGTAGTTATCCTCTTTTGTTTCCAAAAAACGGAAAAGCTTTACCATGAACCTGAAAAAATGTCACCGTCCCTCCAGAGAATTGAACCCCGGCGCCTATCGTCCTCTCACAACAATAGTCAGCTGTCTAACCACTGCTGCCATCGACCCGTTTGACATCAATAATGTTGTGCATTGGCAAAGCCATAAGATTGCCCTTTTCTCCAATGACATGTTAATTACTTCAGTAAAGGTCATTCTTAAAATAGTTCAAATATCTTTTAGAATTTAAATTTTGCTATAAAAAGGCCAACTATATTGCTTTATATTGTTAATATTCTTATTTTCTAATTTCCTATTATATACAGGATGTCCCAGTTGACGCGGTTTCTTTGATAATTTGTTTATTTTACAGTATTGAGAAAAAGATTCAAATAAAAGTTGTCCCTATTTAAACGACACATAGCTAGAAAATATTTTCAAATATACAGAGTGTCCCAATTATAGAAAAAGCGTATGTAACTTTATTATTTTAAACAGATCACCCTATAAATTATAATTTTTTTTAGATTCTACATAATATTTTAAGTAACTTTTATTAGGACCTTCCCAGACCTATGTGGTTTTGTTTTCGAGAAAATAAATATTTTATCAAAAATTTTGCAATTGCGGCGCTCTCGTTAATGAGCTGTAGGATCAAAACTAAAAAAGGTAGAAAATTTTGATTTGAGCGAATTGAATTGGTTTACTGTTCCAAATATTAACACGTACGGATCCTTATGTTGACATACAGTTACTGGCGCCAACATTTGGAAACATTTAAATACCAATAACTCTGTTTTTTTTTAATGGGACAGGATAGATGTAAAATTAAATTCTCTTTCTTTTTATATCAGAATGTACCCATTTATCTTCAACCCTTTTAGAGAAAACTGTATATTTCTGTTGCTACTAGCAAAAAAACCACTTCAATTTGCACGAAGTAGGCTATATGTCAATAATATTATGGCAGATATTGTACCTATTTAATAACCATTTGTACCATTTATAATTATACACAAGTAATAAGCTTAATTTAAATTTGTATTATAAAGCAATTTCTAAAGATTTGTTCACAATGTTTTTATAACAAATGTAATTACTTTCTATTTTGTGACACAATTCAGCTGAGAAGATATGTCAGCGAATTATCTTGGCGTTTGAAGAAATCAGACCAATAATGCTGAGAAATGTTGAACAATCATTTAAAAAACGTGTTCGTAATTGTTTCGACCAAAACGGAAGACATTTTGAAAAATAAATTAATGAATTTAATAACACTACATTTATAACGTGGATTTCCTATTTCACGCATTTACTTGTCCTTTTAAAACTCTTTTTGTTGCGTTTTTTATGTTGTTATTTGTTGAAAAGTCCTGTTCTGTTAAAATTGTTTACAGTACAAATTTAAATTGAGGTTATTACTTGTCTATAATTAATAAATGGTACATATGGTTATTAAATATATCTGCCATCATATTATTGTTACGTAGCCTACATACTTTGTACAAATTGGAGTGGTATTTTTGACAGTAGCAAAAGAAATATACATTTTTCTCTAAAAAGAAAACGAATTTAATTTTACATCCAACCCTGTCAACAGATATAGGGTGTCCCATTAAAAAAACAGAGTTATTGGTATTTAAATGTTTCTAAATGTTCGCGCCAGTAACTGTATGTTAACAAAAGGATCCGTATGTGTTAATATTGGAAATAGTAAACCAATTCAAGACGTATCAATTCGCGCAAATAAAAATTTTCTACCTTTCTTAGTTTTGATCCCACAGCTCATTAACGGGAGCGCTGCAATTGGAAAATTCTTGAAAAAGTATTTTCTCGGAAACAAAAAGCACATAGGTCTAGCAAGGTCTTAATAAAAGTTAGTTAAAATGTCATGTAGAATCAAAAAAAAAAATATATATATATATAGGGTGATCTATTTAAATATAAAATAATAACGTAACATACGCTTTTTCTAAATTTGGGACATGTTGTATATTTGAGAAGATGTTCTAGCTATGCGTCGTTTAAATAGGGACAACTATTATTTGAAACTTTTTTCTCTATACTGTAAAATAAAGAAATTATCAAAGAAACGGCGTCAGCTGGGACACCTTGTATAGGGACATTAATTGTACACAATCATCACGCAAATTCGGAGAGTTCACGTGATTGCTGAAGATTGTTTTTACCTTAGCATGCTGTTCTGCCGGAACAATGTACACCAATTTGGTTTCCTAAAATGTAATTTTGAACATTTAATCGGAAAATATTAACTTATATGCATATTTTGTAAACTATTATAGCCCTTTAACTGAAATATTACCCGGAAAAATAAATATTAATAATACATATATGGAAAATTATTACACTTTTTATTTCTATGAAAATCAATACCATAAGAATATAAAAGAATGAAGCCAGATTGGAATTTCATTTTTTCATGCCCGTCAGAAACAGTCCACATATTTTTCGTTTTGAGTCACTGGTTTTAATACGAAACTATTTGAGAGACATGTATACAACTTAATATTACATTTTATAAATTCTAACATAGAGTTATGTATACATATACATACATGTCTTTCTGATCTATTTGTTTTAATTGGTCTTAGACAGAAACTACAACTGCAACTAGCACTCACCACTGTTTGATATATAAAAGCGACTAATTAAGTACATAAGAGCCTCAATAATACGAATTCTTCTATACTTAACCGTCAGGAAGCTAGAAAATAGTTCTCGAATAAAAAAATACGCTTCCGTAAATGTTTCCTGTTCATTTAATGCATACCAGCTCCAAACAGTTTTTCATTATCCAAAAGCTATTTTCACAGTCAATATATTTATGCGCATATAGAATACATCCTAATTCAAATAAATAAAATAAGTAATACACTAAGCGGCAAATCTACCAATGAATATCAAAGTTTTTAAATTTGCAGAGCAGGTTAAGGCAGGCATGGTATGCCAGCGAAAAATGACGAAGTGGTTACAAACTATAAAATTATGTTCACTTATACAGAGTGTTCGTTTTTGGCGCTACTCAGTTACTTCATGTATGAAGAAGGATTATAATATTTGATTCAAAAGGCAATAATTTACTTAGGAAACACTATAGAAAAATAAAAATAAACTATACATATCTAACTCACAAGGAACATCTCTCAAATGTCAGACGCCGATCTGAACAAGATTTGGTTAGTTGGTAGAACATCTCAAGTGTTGTAAAACGCCGTTTTTTGTTTTAGTTGAAACTGGGACTTGGAGGGCGAAAATGACCTGCAAATTTACGCCATTACTATAAATAGTAAGGATTTTAATAGTACATTACCGAATTTGCCTTTCATAGGTGACTGATGTACTTCTATACCAAATTAGTGGAATACAGACGATTTTGTTCCTTAATGCTTGGAGTGGTCATTGTCCGGCAAGATTGGCACAGTGGCCTACCGATAAAATTACGCGCATATTTACAATTACTAAGAAAACAAATGGAATGGTACAATGGTGGGATGTGTTTGGGTTTCGTGTATGGAAAGTTTCATGAAACATTTTCGGATCAAGTTCTACTTGATTATATTGATAGTGATTTACATTAAGGCAGTAACGTTATTGTTGCAGCTCTGGTCCACAATTAACTGTCTCTTCACGTTGTCTTTTTATATTCGTAATACAAAAATTGGGTGCCTAGATAAACATGCAGTCTTGCAGTAGCTTAAAGAAATTTTTACCTCTATGCTATGTAACGAACTGCCTTTTATAAAATGTGCTCTCTCTAACCTCTGTTTTTGTTTCAAACCTTTCTTCATCGAATTTCATTATAATAACGGCAAAAGTCTCAAAAAAGATATTTTGAGGTAGTTTTCCTACTTTCCAACCTATCGGTGGGGATGGGAGCCAGCGGAACGTAAAAGAAAATTACTACACTAGACTGATACATTTATAAAGGGAAAAGGGAAGCTATAAAAGGGAATTTAATAATATGCAATTACAATTTTTACGGCTCATAATTATGATGTAAATTGCAAAAGTCGATTCCTTGTGGGTCATTTTCACCCCATTAGTTCTACCAAATGACCAAGTCAATGGAAAGCTTGCCTTGTTGGTCAATATGTGCTGGGAGTATTGTTAATAATATTGTTATGTCTGGAAATGCTAGAACACTATTACAAATTAATAATTTCATAACTTGCCCATCTGAATTCATTACTGCTTTCCTCAATTTCTTCGCTGGTATCGATAAGCAAACAAAATACATACAAAACAAATTAAATATCCAAACTTTATAGGTGATAAACAGATCAAAGTATATCCCTATTTCGGGCCGATCACTTTGAAATATATGTATAATATTGCAATGCGTCTACCAAATCAAACTTTGAAAGGAATTGTAGTGTAACAACCATATACACACTAACTAAATCAGTTTCTCAGTCAGGGATGCTCTACATTTGCCTTAAAAGAAGCGAAATTAATTCTGGGTTATAAGCAAGGTGATTCTGAACTTGTTTTTGATAAATATTTTTACAGCCAGTTATTGAAGAAATAGTTACAAAAGAAAACAAAATTGAGTTCTATTTTTCGACCAAAATGTATAAAAAATAAAGCAATATTTTATTATTGGAGGTAATAATAGTACAAAGTACTCTGTCTTCAATCATATTAGCAATGCAAGAATCTTTTCAAGCATTAATGATAATATAATAGTACTATACGTTACATATTACGGAATAGATGTAAAAAAGCGTTGTGCTTCCTGGAAAAGAAACACCAATGTAGAATGAAAGATACATTCCGGACTTCATGCTCGATACTAAAACACGATAGAAAGTTCAATATTAAATGCGAAGCGGATGAAATCCTCTCGCTAGACCGCCGGTTGCCTGGTGACAGAATACCGATGCGCCCGTTACCGGTCCCTTTCTGGATCAAAGGCTGCTGTGCCCGCCTGCGGAATTCAACTAATATTATTCAGTACACTCCAGACTAATGGGAAAATATTTTACCTGCTTATTGCATTTGTTCTTTCGTTCTGTTTGAGTATTGCGATGTTCCTCGTGGTAGTCAAGTAGGCGTATTCATACAGAGTAAAGCAAAAGTTGGAAACAGAAATTGAAGGGTGTTTATTGAAATTCCCCTGAAATTTCTTATGAAGAGGTTCCTTGAAAATTTTTAGATTAGTTTCAGCTTTTATTTAGCTGTTATTCGAAGTATTATTTCCATCTAAAGGCACTTTAATTGTAACGATTATGTCGATAGTTTTGATTTAAGCATTTCCTCAATAGTGCAAACATTGGAAACCAATCATAAATAAAGTATTAATTAGGTATTTTTTCATGTAACTGGTAAAGATATCGACTATAAAAAAAATTAATCTAACACATGCCATTTAAAGTTTGAGGATAAAAATATTCAAGAGAATTAGGTTTTCGATTTCATGTATCTGGTACAAACCTGGAATTAGGCACAAAAACCTAATCTTGAATCCAGAAAATGCAGAAAAATGCCAGTATTGTTTAGAAATCGATACTTCTATAATAACAAAGTAATAAATTTAGATGACGAAAGTATTTTACTTTTGCTAATACAGATAATATCTGTATTAGCAAAAGTAAATATATATAGAAAAATATATAAAATCAATGGAGCTCCTGACAATATTAAATTCAAAACCAAGTTATCAGGCAAATTATCGTGTGATGTGCAATTTCCGAAGGTATTTCTAGAGTATGTGGTCGACATGTAGGGGCAGGTAGTTGATAATAATGTTTATACTCTATTCCACTATACTCACGCAATAACACAGCTGAAGCAAACAATATATTATATAAGATAAACCTTCTAACGTGCCAAAGACAAAGACCCATAGATACTTTTTTGACTTTACCTGTATACGACAATGGGCGGAAGGCTCAAAATAAAGACCAGTTAGAACGTAAGATTTATTATATGAGATGTGACTACTTCCGCGTATATGTGAAGACTTACCAAATAATTCTGGGGCAAAACAACAAAATTTTTCCAAAAATTTCGTGATATATTTTAGTATTTGCAAAATTTGCAATACTCATTTTTACTATAAATGAAATTCAACAGCCCTGGAAAATATTTTTCCTCTCTACATTTTCTGTGTCCAAATTGCAACATTAAGCTCTTCGTCATTAGTGGCACAATGTTTGCTTCAAATTTCCAAACAAGTAAGACTTTTACAATGTGTAAGTATAAAGTTGCATAATACTGTAACTTTCTTTAGTTAGTTATTACCCTTTGTCGCCTGATAGACAACTTTTGGTACTTTTTTTCACATTCACGAGTCGATTGTTTATCAAGAAAATCAGCTAATACAATGTTACCGTTATTACCACTTCCACCTCCTTTTGTTCTGGGTTTTAGCCAATCTTGTACTATCAATTAAGAAGCAGAATTTTATCCGTAATTAGGATTGGATGCTTTGAGGATAAACACCTTATTGAGTACGGGATGTGCGATACTTCACTTTCTTGAATTCTTAACATCATGATGCTCGAATAACTGTCATAAAGAATAAAATCAATTTTGGTTTGTTTAAAGACTTGCAACTTGACCTGTTACTATAGCCGAATCAATATCTACCGATCAATACTTAATGATGTGAGCTTAAAATCTAGAATGTTGTGAAACTATATTTTTAAACTATTGTAATGTATTATGTCATTAACTATAAATGTTGTAACTGAGCGAAACTCACTAAAAAGAATATATCTTAACAATTTTAGATCGCATTATGTTCTATTATGCGAATGATGTACCACATACATCTATCTTTATTTAGATGCAATATTTACCTTAAATTACAGAAAGGTAGAAAACCAGTTTGCAATATTTCTAAGTTTTAAAAATGCAGTTAAAATATTAACTCCTTGTGCATATTATCCATATATCGGATGAGTAGTCAGTTAGTGTTTCTATAAACCTAACCTCAAATGTGCTGTAGTGTTTTTGCAACTAACAACCTTGTATATCACTACAAACTATTAAATTACGTTTCGAGAGTTATTGGTGATATTTATTAAATTTTAATAAACATGGATCCATCGCTGTACAACACCAGGGGTGGAGGGTAAGTAAATATCAAAATACACTTTAGAAAGTTAATGCAAGTAGAAGCTTTATTATTATCTTCTAATCTACAATGTTCATACTGTTTTTATGAAATTACATACGATAATAACTTAAATATGAGCAGTAACTTTTTGAATCCGATAAATCGGATCATACGCGCAACGGTATATACATATGTACATTGTGCATATACATATTTTTTGTGTTAGATTGTCACCTGCACAATTATCAGAAGAATGAGAGGAAGACGTTCACGGACCAGTAGAAATATATGGCAACCTCCAGAAGATGGAAACGATATAGAACGCGATTAGCGATGTCAGTGATGACGACCACAATGCAAACCTCAACCATTTAGAAACCAGAATGTTGCAGACAGCTTGCAGATATCGCATATTCAGAAAAGAATCAATCTGCAAATCAATCTCCTGAGAATAAAAACTCTTGTGCAAGTACATCAAGAAGAAGATTTAACTGAGTCTAGTGATGAGGAGCCATTTGCTATATATAAAAAACTGAAGGCACAGAAATAATCAGCCAACGAAGAAGAAAACCAATACGCTTTGGTTTTAAATATTAAACTATATCTTTATGCAGGGTTATCATTAGCTATTATACAATCTATACTGGAAGGTCGAATAAGAAAGAAAATAAATTCAATCTATTGAAAACTACAAATATTTCTCTTAAGAAACAGGGATATAAGATATTTTTTGATAACTACTTTCTTCCGTAAGCCTTTTTTATTACCTGACACAACATGGTCATATAACATTACTATCTTAAGGGGTTGCAAGAAAAAGTGACCGCTGAAAGGAAAGAAGAAGGCAGAAATGGAAAAACTGAGAGAAACTACGATTATAAAATTTAATCGCCCCATAAAAAACATGTTTAATAAGATGGAAAGAGAATTATATAGTGATGAGTGCCTGTAACACACCTTTTTTATTCTATAAGCGAACGTAGGTGTACTCGATAGTAGAAAAGAAAAGTAAAATTTCTGTCGTCCAGCGTGAACTTTTGCTAAATACAATTGTTACATGGGTGAACAATAAGATAAAATAGACCAACTAATTGCAGCGTATCGAACTAGAATGTGACAAAAGTGGTTGTGGCCCATTTTCTGTTATTTACGTGACGCAACCATAGTTAGCTTGCAGCTTCTGATCAGAAAAATGAAGCCTAACAATAATACTCATCTCTTAAAATTTAAGGAGAAATATTACAGCGATTGTTGGCAGCGTACGGAAAATCACCCCTCAGAGGAAAATCAGCACCCAACATAGCTGCCGATATTCGATATGATCGTCGGGATCGTTGCCTATTGAGGTCATGCAGATATTGTGACGGAAAAAGTAAATTCAATCAAGCACGCTAAAAATTTCCACACCTTTTAAATGTAGTTCATAACACCGATAAATCGGATGTTCATATTTTTTAATTATTATATGATGTATTTCTTCACTTATGAAATACAATTGGATAAATAAATGTTTCCTATAATCTAGCATAAATTATTGCTTTTGTTTCAATTTATAAATATATGCACTAATGGGTTAACGATCGTTTTAACATAATTCTTAAAAAATTATTATATCTAGCAATTTTTATACAAATGTAGGACAACTGAATCGAAACATCTTGCTTAGCAAGCCAACTTTCTATTAAAAGTTGTCCTCTTCTTTATCTATTTACTTTATCATCAACAAACCGAATGCTTTTATTTATGAACTCTAAAACTTGAGTATAAGAAGTTGGATATCTAGTAAAAGTACTTCTATTTAAAGATACTTATACATTAAGACTACTAGGAAACATTCTTTTTACCTAATGGTTAGATTTGTTAACAAAGTAAACGCAGCGCAAACTGAAACATGTTTAACAACAAGTCGCATGTTCGAAAATGGCATTCTAAATATTTCGAAAACTAACTAATAATGGTTATAATGTATGGCGAAGGAACACAAGGACGACAGCAATGTAAAAACAATATACAGAGATTTTAGTTTTGTGACCACACTAGTTCGAAGCCGTTCAGAGAATTATAATATGATTTTGATGTCTTGTTTCTTCGACGGGGTCACTACTGCAAAAGAATGTACACAAATATAACAAATGAGTTGAATGTGACTTGACTTTGAAAGTTCAATGTGAATTGATTTAAAACGATTTGTCGTCACTTCATGGGTGATTATTTGAGTTTCTAGTGTTATATTTTGGATTTAGCCTTTTCATTATATATTGCATTCTATTGCAGCAGGCGAAACATGTTAATAATAGTAAATGTTAATAATAAGGCTTACATATATATAACATGTCTATATAATGATATACATACATACATAAGTATACAGGATGAGTCACGACTATTCCATCAGTCCTCATGAAATATTAAGCATAAAGATATCAGTTTCAAATTTTAGTCTAATATGTAGGACGAATAAGAAGGACATTTAAAATTATTTTCAAGTATACAGGGTGATTCAAAATGTACAGCATATCAAGGATTAGGTTATTTTTTAATGGAACACCCTATATTGTATACTGTTTTTGGATTCACGTCATAAATTAGGATAACTTTGTTAACAGTTCCCTATACCTATCTGCCAATTTCGAAAATTTGATTTTTATGAAAATGTCGACTTTCGCGAAAAGAAAAAACGCGAAGACCACAGTCTTTGAAATAACATTATTTTTTAGTTTCACATCTTCGGGAATGGTAGGTGGAGTATTGTTTGTTTGTTTTATTCTTCATCTACTAGACGTATTAATTATTTAAAATATACGATTTATACGTAGGAATTAATGACAGTCGCAACTAGATAAACATGCTAATTTTAAAGCAACTGTACTCCTACCCTAGATGGAACATCCCGGTTTTATGAGGTTTTAGAAATTTCGTTAATAACATTTTAATCGTTAAATTTAGATATAAACATCTTTATAGTTTTTGGTAGGGGTTTAATATTGCCTTCAGATAGGATGGATAAATACAGCGTGTTCCGTTTAACTTAAAAAGGGTTATGGATGGTTGGAAAAATAAAGTATGAATTGTTTTACATAATAATCATATAGCCAATATCAAAATATACTCAATCAGTTATTGAAAGCACGTTTTGTCAAGATAACTTCTTACAAATACAAATCGTCCAAGTCATACAGTTTTCCCAGCTTTAATTTTTTCTGAAAAGCCGACATTTTCATAAAAATCAAATTTTCTCGAAATTGAAAGCAAATATAAGTATCAGAACCTCCAGCAAGTTATCCTAATTTATGACATGCGAATCCAAAATTGATATACAAAATAGGGTGTTCCATTAAAAATAACCTAACTTTGATATGGTGTACATTTTTGAATCAACCTGTATACTTGCAAATAATTTTGAATGTAACACTTATCGTCCTATATTTGACTAAAATTTGAAACTCCTCTTTTAGCGTTTAGATACAAGAGACCGAGGGAATAGTGCGTGACTCTTCCTGTATGTGTAACGACTACTTGAATTCCAAAGTTAAGTAGGAGTAGTTAAATGAGTAATGACATTTTAATTGTAGAAATATGAAAAAAGGTTAAGTTGGTATATGGTATGGTATAGGTATATAACTAGTTTTAAGTTGTCGACATGAATGATAGATCGGACTAAAATACGGATAAATAACGGACATTTCGATAAGTTACATTTTTCAAAATGGAAAACCATCGACGATACTCAATTACTCACGTGACATCATCTAACACAATTTCTAAAGGTAAATTCATATTAATTCCTTGATTTGAAGGCTAAAACAACTGGTAACACAATTTCTTAGTCCAAATAGACATTTTCATCCAAATAACAGACAGCCATCAACCACAAAAAAATACTTTCTTGGAAAAATATTAAAAACCGACGCGTCCGAACCATCAATGCTACCAGACCTACCTATGTCGAATTGCTCTTCAACCGTAAACAACAAATTAAAAACACAAATTTACCTATAAAATTCATAATATTTCCCAAGATCGAAATTAAATCCATACATCCATATTCAAGGGATGACCCATTTTTATTATAAAATACACGAAAAATTTTGCTCCATTCCCGAGGCAGCAAAGGCCAGGTTCCCCATCGAGAGCGAGATTCCCCACATCGCAGACCTCGATTCATTTTGATCAAAGGCGAAAATGAATTCCCGCACCAGACGAAACCCAGACTGAGACAAAACCATCAATCCTTAACAGATAAGTGTTGAAAGGCGATAGTAATCAATTTAATTGGAAAAATAAAATGGATTAATTTTTGTTTAAAGTCGATAACGACAAAAATTTAAACTGATTTGTATAATTAATTAAAAGACCAGAGTACTCACCTATTTACAAAGACAATCTACAATTTTTAATTATGAAACAAGTTATTAGCAAATCATAATCACTTACCTCTGAAAAATCTTAATTTGTTAGTTGAATTACTTTATATAAACAATCATTCCTTATCATAATTTTTTTTGTTATTTTTAAATATTAGTTTCTTCCATGCGGAGAATATAGATCTGGATTATTATCTTTGTAAAGTTTCTTAAAAAGGATTTAGCCTAAATTTAATATTACTAATTTATGCTTAAGGATTAATGCATGATTCTTGGATATAGTATTCGTTTTCTTCAGACCTGTCTTTCAATGGCATGTGTATTGTGACAAGTGTCTTGAATCCACTGGAACTGAGATAAGAGACCTCCAAACAACCATCTCACAAATCATCTTAATTTTGTTAAGCCAAAACCAGTACAGAACAATATGTATATAAATCACATCAAGGTAGCTGTCTAAATAAAGCTGGTATCTTAGAAAATTGTATATCTCAAATTTAGTTTGAATCTTTTAAAACTTTTGTTTTAACGTGTATATGGGTACTTTGTCACAAATTGAAAAGATTTTGTATCTCCATTCAATTCTCCAACATTGTTTCAAAGCAGGTACCTCTTGCGTCTCGCGTCGTTGTACAGTTTTTAATTATCCTCTTTGAGCGAGCTTCAGTTTAGTTCCGTTCAAAGAACAGTACATATTAGACTATTAGGACTTTGTTGGCGATGTAATTAATTTAAATTAGTAGATGTAAAAACTTACTATATACAAGAAAAAACATAGTATAAGATCTACTTTAATGCTTTGCGTGCTTCTACATGTTCTTAAAGTATATTACTCTTAAATATTTATGAGCTCATGTTTGATATGTTTGTAAATAAAGTTCACTCAAGATGAACCAGATCGTTTATAGTACATAGTGATCAGAACTTTATCTTATAGCAAGAAAAAAATAAATCATTTCGCATTTTGTTACGTAAATAGCAATTTTCTCTATACAATTATACATTTCTATAACACTAAGATCTAAAGAATAGTTCGTCATATAATAACAATAACTGGATGTATTGATCATATTGCTGTCGCCAATATACGTGTACTACACTTGTTTGTAATATCAATTACCTACTGCATGTTTCTGCCTGTAATTTATACACTCTAGGGAGAGATTTAGTTGATATAGCCTTATATTTGATTGTAGTATAACCGATTTCAGGTATATCATTTAATATATTAATCAATAAGCAAATTATATTAGATGTCATCATCAAAAATATTTGTTAATCTTTTTTTATGCGTAGTGGGTGCGCTTAGTCGCAGCGACTTCGTAAACTGTATCGCTTGTACGGCCATCATGCAATTCTCGCGGTCAACCGGATTTCTGTGTGTATAGTATTGAAATGGCTTTGTGACAGCATTAAACTGCCTTTTATAATGCCGCGCTGTTAATCTACTTTGCTCCCATGTCGATTGGATTTCAATTCTCCGGGAAAAATGTCACCGTCTCGCCGGAGACTAACTATTGCGAGCTATCGACCCGTTTTAAAGCCCAGCAATGTGATTTACCGGATTACCTACGGAGGTTGGAATTCGAAATTGTCGATATGAATTCACAAAGCAGTAGTAAATACAAAAATATATTTTCATTATTATGAAATGTGAGGAAAACTGTTTGCGAACTTCACGATGACCTTTCGTATGATTTCAGTATTTATATAGGGATGAAAACATACTTACTTGCAATCATTGTTGGTATTGAATGGGCGCTATTCAATCCACAAAGCATCATACCATCCAAATGGATAGGAGATACTCTTGTCCTGAGACAAATATACGTGAGATATTAACATATCATCAACAAGTGGTCTCGATCGATAAACTTGCTATTCTGTTTGTGATGCTAATTATATATTTTTACGTATCTCTGTTATTGAATAATATCTTTTTCCATTTGACGTATGTAAGATCAGGTGTACGTGACCATCAACTACCGTAACGAGAATTTAAATGAGAGTGAATGGATAGCAGTAATTATTTCCCAGATGTTGGGAGTAGTGAACATTTGAAGTGCCGTTATTCAACATCTAAGTTAGACAGGTTTAAACTTATATTCAGCTGTTGAAAAAACAAGTCTTCAAGTTTTCATCAAATTATGAAAAAGATAATATGAAAATATAACGCTATCTATATTGACATTCGTTTGTTTCAATTTTCTTTCTTTTAATCAATAAATAGCTATTTACAGGTAGCCAAACAATGGTGCGTAACTATTTGAATTAATAATGATAGTTTCTCAACATGCTTTAGAGGCTACACAGTACCTATCTAACCATCTGCTGCCATTTAAATTTCGATTGTAATTGTATGATTTCAATAACATAATTGCTTATATTATTGGGTATAGTAGATGACGATGGAGTGTTACTTATTATCAATCAGAAGTTTCTAAGCTGGCAACAACAAGCATTGATGTAATATCGAGACTCTAAGCTTTACTACAAGGTGTTCTTAATTACTAGATGTTCCGATACAAATGTGGGTATGTATGTCTACATATTAATTAAGTGTGTATTTTAACCACATCAGAAAAAAAATGTCTATATGATTTTGCTATATTTTTCTAAGCGTCCTAGATGTCACTCTCCAAAAACGCCTGTGGTTGCGCTGATTCAGTTCCACGCGCACAAATATATGTAACTGAAACAAGTCAATTGATACAGTCAAAATCTGATCGTTAAAGCACTCCTCAAAGAAATTTAATTTTAGCGGAGATCACGTCGGCTTTGCAGTTCCATCACTGATCGCCAATATCCTGATGTCGCTATGACGATTAGCTAGCAACGTATATCATACCTAGCTATGCGTCGTTTAAATAGGGACAACTATTATTTGAAACTTTTTTCTACTACAAAATAAAGAAATTATCAAAGAAACGGCGTCAGCTGGGACACCTTGTAGGGCATTAATTGTACACAATCATCACGCAAATTCCGAGAGTTCACGTGATTGCTGAAGATTGTTCTTTACCTTAGCATGCTGTTCGCCGGAACAATGTACACCAATTTGGTTTCCTAAAAATGTAATTTTGAACATTTAATCGAAAACATTAACTTTATATGCATATTTTGTAAACTATTATAGCTCTTTAACTGAAATATTACCCGGAAAAAATAAATATTAATAATACATATATGGAAAATTATTACACTTTTTATTTCTATGAAAATCAATACATAAGAATATAAAAGTAATGAAGCCAGATTGAAATTTCATTTTCATGCCCGTCAGAAACAGTCCACATATTTTTCGTTTTGAGTCACTGGTTTTAATACGAAACTATTTGAGACATGTATACAACTTAATATTACATTTTATAAATTCTAACATAGAGTTATGTATACATATACATACATGTCTTTTTCTGATCTATTTGTTTTAATTGGTCTTAGACAGAAACTACAACTGCAACTAGCACTCACCACTGTTTGATATATAAAGCGACTAATTAAGTACATAAGAGCCTCCAATACGAATTCTTCTATACTTAACCGCCAGGAAGCTAGGAAAATAGTTCTCGAATAAAATACGCTTCCGTAAATGTTTCCTGTTCATTTAATGCATACCAGCTCCAAACTGTTTTTCATTATCCAAAAGCTATTTTCACAGTCAATATACTTATGCGCATATAGAATACATCCTAATTCAAATAAATAAAATAAGTAATACACTAAGCGGCAAATCACCAATGAATATCAAAGTTTTTAAATTTGCAGAGTAGGTTAAGGCAGGCATGGTATGCCAGCGAAAAAATGACGAAGTGGTTACAAAACTATAAAATTATGTTCACTTATACAGAGTGTTCGTTTTTGGCGCTACTCAGTTACTTCATGTATGAAGAAGGATTATAATATTTGATTCAAAAGGCAATAATTACTTAGAAACACTATAGAAAAATAAAAATAAACTATACATATCTAACTCACAAGGAACATCTCTCAAATGTCAGACGCCGATCTGAACAAGATTTGGTTAGTTGGTATCTTCAAGTGTTGTAAAACGCCGTTTTTTGTTTTAGTTGAAACTGGGACTTAGAGGGCGAAATGACCTGCAAATTTACGCCATTACCAGCAATAGTAAGGATTTTGATTAGTACATTACCGAATTTGCCTTTCATAGGTGACTGATGTACTTCTATACCAAATTAGGAATACAGACGATTTTGTTCTTTAATGCTTGGAGTGGTCATTTGTCGGCAAGATTGGCACAGTGGCCTACCGATAAAATTACGCACATATTTACAATTACTAAGAAAACAAATGGAATGGTACAATGGTGGGATGTGTTTGGGTTTCGTGTATGGAAAGTTTTCATGAAACATTTTCGGATCAAGTTCTACTTGATTATATTGATAGTGATTTACATTAAGGCAGTACCGTTATTAAGTTGCAAGCTCTGGTCCACAATTAACTGTCTCTTCACGTTGTCTTTTTATATTCGTAATACAAAATTGGGTGCCTAGATAAACATGCAGTCTTGCAGTAGCTTTGAAGAAATTTACCTCATATGCTATGTAACGAACTGCCTTTTATAAAAATGTGCTCTCTCTAACCTCTGTTTTGTTTCAAACCTTTCTTCATCGAATTTCATTATAATAACGGCAAAAGTCTCAAAAGATATTTTGAGGGTAGTTTTCACTTTCCAACCCTATCGGTGGGGATGGAGCCAGCGGAACGGGGTGCAAGAAAATTACTACACTAGACTGATACATTTATAAAGGGAAAAGGGAAGCTATAAAGAGAATTTAATAATATGCAATTACAATTTTTACGGCTCATAATTATGGTAAATTGCAAAAGTCGATTCCTTGTGGGTCATTTTCACCCATTAGTTCTACTCAAATGACCAAGTCACTTGGAAGTTTGCCTTGTTGGTCAATATGTGCTGGGAGTATTGTTAATAATATTGTTATGTCTGGAAATGCTAGAACACTATTACAAATTAATAATTTCATAACTTGCCCGTCTGAATTCATTACTGCTTTCCTCAATTTCTTCGCTGGTATCGATAAGCAAACAAAATACATAAAACAAATTAAATATCCAAACTTTATAGGTGATAAACAGATCAAAGTATATCCCCTATTTTCGGGCCGATCACTTTGAAATATATGTATAATATTGCAATGCGTCTACCAAATCAATCCTTGAAAGGAATTGTAGTGTAACAACCATATACACACTAACTAAATCAGTTTCTCAGTCAGGGATGCTCTACATTTGCCTTAAAAAGAAGCGAAATTAATTCTGGGTTATAAGCAAGGTGATTCTGAACTTGTTTTTGATAAATATTTTTACAGCCAGTTATTGAAGAAATAGTTACAAAAAAAAACAAAATTGAGTTCTATTTTTCGACCAAAATGTATAAAAAATAAAGCAATATTTTATTATTGGATGTAATAATAGTACAAAGTACTCTGTCTTCAATCATATTAGCAATGCAAGAATCTTTTCAAGCATTAATGATAATATAATAGTACTATACGTTACATATTACGGAATAGATGTAAAAGCGTTGTGCTTCCTGGAAAAAGAAACACCAATGTACAGAATGAAAGATACATTCCGGACTTCATGCTCGATACTAAAACACGATAGAAAGTTCAATATTAAATGCGAAGCGGATGAAATCCTCTCGCTAGACCGCCGGTTGCCTGGTGACAGAATACCGATGCGCCCGTTACCGGTCCCTTTCTGGATCAAAGGCTGCTGTGCCCGCCTGCGGAATTCAACTAATATTATTCAGTACACTCCAGACTAATGGGAAAATATTTTACCTGCTTATTGCATTTGTTCTTTCGTTCTGTTTTGAGCATCCGTGATGTTCCTCGTGGTAGTCAACAGGCGTATTCATACAGAGTAAAGCAAAAGTTGGAAACAGAAATTGAAGGGTGTTATTGAAATTCCCCTGAAATTTCTTATGAAGAGGTTCCTTGAAATTTTTAGATTAGTTTCAGCTTTTATTTAGCTGTTATTCGAAGTATTATTTCCATCTAAAGCACTTTAATTGTAACGATTATGTCGATAGTTTTGATTTAAGCATTTCCTCAATAGAAAAAACATTGGAAACCAATCATAAATAAAGTATTAATTAGGTATTTTTTCATGTAACTGGTAAAGATATCGACTATAAAAAAAATTAATCTAACACATGCCACGAAAGTTTGAGGATAAAAATATTCAAGAGAATTAGGTTTTCGATTTCATGTATCTGGTACAAACCTGAATTAGGCACAAAACCTAATCTTGAATCCAGAAAATGCAGAAAAAATGCCAAAGTATTGTTTAGGAAATCGATACTTCTATAATAACAAAGTAATAATTATAGATGACGAAGAGTATTTACTTTTGCTAATACAGATAATATCTGTATTAGCAAAAGTAAAATATATAGAAAAATATATATAAAATCAATGGAGCTCCTGACAATATTAAATTCAAAACCAAGTTATCAGGCAAATTATCGTGTGATGTGCAATTTCCAAGGAAGGCATTTCTAGAGCATGTGGTCGACATGTAGGGGCAGGTAGTTGATAATAATGTTTATACTCTATTCCACTATACTCACGCAATAACACAGTTGGAAGCAAACAATATATTATATAAGATAAACCTTCTAACGTACCAAAGACAAGACCATAGATACTTTTTGGACTTTACCTGTATACGACAATGGGCGGAATGCTCAAAATAAGACCAGTTAGAACGTAAGATTTATTATATGAGATGTGACTACTTCACGTATATGTGAAGACTTACCAAATAATTCTGGGGCAAAACAACAAAATTTTTCCAAAAATTTCGTGATATATTTTAGTATTTGCAAAATTTGCAATACTACTTTACTATAAATGAAATTCAACAGCCCTGGAAAATATTTTTCCTCTCTACATTTTCTGTGTCCAAATTGCAACATTAAGCTCTTCGTCATTAGTGGCACAATGTTTGCTTCAAATTTCCAAACAAGTAAGACTTTTTTACAATGTGTAAGTATAAAGTTGCATAATACTGTAACTTTCTTTAGTTAGTTATTACCCTTTTTGTCGCCTGATAGACAACTTTTGGTACTTTTTTCACATTCACGAGTCGATTGCTTAATAAGAAATCAACTAATACAATGTTACCGTTAGTTACCACTTCCACCCTCCTTTTTGTTCTGGGCTTTAGCCAATCTTGTACTATCAATTAAGAAGCAGAATTTTATCCGTAATTAGGGATTGGATGCTTTGAGGATAAACACCTTATTGAGTACGGGATGTGCGATACTTCACTTTTTCTTTGAATTCTTAACATCATGATGCTCGAATAACTGTCATAAGAATAAAATCAATTTTGGTTTTGTTTAAAGACTTGCAACTTGACCTGTTACTATATCCGAATCAATATCTACCGATCAATACTTAATGATGTGGGCTTAAAATCTAGAATGTTGTGAAACTATATTTTTAAACTATTGTAATGTATTATGTCATTAACTATAAATGTTGTAACTGAGCGAAACTCACTAAAAAGAATATATCTTAATAATTTTTAGATCGCATTATGTTCTATTATGCGAATGATGTACCTACATACATCTATCTTTATTTAGATGCAATATTTACCTTAAATTACAGAAAGGTAGAAAACCTTTGTAATATTTCTAAGTTTAAAAATGCAGTTAAAATATTAACTCCTTAGTGCATATTATCCATATATCGGATGAGTAGTCAGTTAGTGTTTCTATAAACCTAACCTCAAATGTGCTGTAGTGTTTTTGCAACTAACAACCTTTGTATATCACTACAAACTATTAAATTACGTTTCGAGAGTTATTGGTGATATTATTAAATTTTAATAAACATGGATCCATCGCTGTACAACACCAGGGGTGGAGGGTAAGTAAATATCAAAATACACTTTAGAAAGTTATGCAAGTAGAAGCTTTATTATTATCTTCTAATCTACAATGTTCATACTGTTTATATATGAAATTACATACGAGCTGTAGTTAATTGTAAATATGAGCAGTAACTTTTTGAATCCGATAAATCGGATCATACGCGCAACGGTATATACATATGTACATTGTACATATACATATTTTTTGTGTTAGATTGTCACCTGCACAATTATCAGAAGAATGAGAGGAAGACGTTCACGGACCAGTAGAAATATATGGCAACCTCCAGAAGATGGAAACGATATAGAACGCGATTAGCGATGTCAGTGATGACGACCACAATGCAAACCTCAACCATTTAGAAACCAGAATGTTGCGAACTAGCTGCGAATATCGCATATTCAGAAAAGAATCAATCTGCAATCAATCTCCTGAGAATAAAAACTCTTGTGCAAGTACATCCAAGAAGAGAGAATTTAACTTTGAGTCTAGTGATGATGAGCCATTTGCTATATATAAAAAACTGAAGGCACCAGAAACTAATCAGCCAACGAAAGAGAAGAAACCAATACGCTTTGGTTTTAAATATTGGCTACTATTTACTAGTACGGGTTATGTGGCTGCCTTTCAAATATATATACTGGAAGGTCGAATAAGAAAGAAAATAAATTCAATCTCTTTATTGAAACTGCAAATATTTCTCTTAAACAGGGATATAAGATATTTTTTGATAACTACTTTTCTTCCGTAAGCCTTTTTTATTACCTGACACAACATGGTTACTGCGCAACGGCCACTATGCAAGAGGGTTGCAAGAAAAAGTGACCGCTGAAAGGAAAGGCAGAAATGGAAAAACTTGAGAGAGGAAACTACGATTATAGAACTGATAGCGCAAAGAAAACATGTTTAATAAGATGGAAAGAGAATATGGTAGTGAGTTGTGCTACACCTTTTTATTCTATAAGCGAACGTAGGTGTACTCGATAGTAGAAAAGAAAAGTAAAATTTCTGTCGTCCAGCGTGAACTTTTTGCTAAATACAATTGTTACATGGGTGATGTAAGATAAAATAGACCAACTAATTGCAGCGTATCGAACTAGAATGTGACAAAAAAGTGGTTGTGGCCCATTTTCTGTTATTTACGTGACGCAACCATAGTTAACGCATGGCTTCTGATCAGAAAAATGAAGCCTAACAATAATACTCATCTCTCTTAAAATTTAGGAGAAATATTGCAAACACGTTGTTGGCAACGTACGGAAAATCATCCCTCAGAGGAAAATCAGCACCCAACATAGCTGCCGATATTCGATATGATCGTCGGGATCGTTGCCTATTGAGAGGTCATGCAGATATTGTGACGGAAAAAGTAAATTAATCCAAAACTGCCCTTCAAAAATTTCCACACCTTTTAAATGTAGTTCTGCATAACACCCGATAAATCGGATGGTTCATATTTTTTTAATTATTATATGATGTATTTCTTCACTTATGAAATACAATTGGATAAATAAATGTTTCCTATAATCGCATAAATTATTGCTGTTTCAATTTATAAACCTTATGCACTAATGGGTTAACGATCGTTTTACTAACATAATTGTAAAAATTATTATATCTAGCAATTTTTATACAAATGTAGGATAACTGAATCGAAACATCTTGCTTAGTAACTTTCGTAAGTTGTCCTCTTCTTCATTTTTGTTTTATCATCAACAAACCGAATGCTTTTATTTACATGAACTATAAAACTTGAGTATAAGAAGTTGGATATCTGGTAAAAGTACTTCTATTTAAAGATTACTTATACATTAAGACTACTAGGAAACATTCTTTTTGCCTAATGGTTGGAATTTGTTAACAAAGTAAACGCAGCGCAAACGAAACATGTTTAACAACAAGTCGCATGTTCGAAAAATAATTCTAAATATTTCGAAAACTAACCATTAACTGGTTATAGCCTTTGGGAACACAAGGACGACAGCAATGTAAAAACAATATACAGAGATTTTAGTTTTGTGACCACACTAGTTCGAAGCCCGTTCGAAATTATAATATGATTTTTTGATGTCTTGTTTCTTCGACGGGGTCACTACTGCAAAGAATGTACACAAAATATAACAAATAGATTAGAATGTGACTTGACTTTGAAAGTTCAAATGTGAATTGATTTAAAACGATTTGTCGTACTTCATGGGTGATTATTTGAGTTTCTAGTGTTATATTTTGGATTTAGCCTTTTCATTATATATTGCATTATATTGCAGCAAGCGGAAACATGTTAATAATAGTAAATGTTAATAATAAAAGACTACATACATATATAACGTGTCTATATAATGATATACATACATACATATAAGTATACAGGATGAGTCACGACTATTCCCTCGGTCTCTTGTGTCTAAACGCTAAAAGATATCAGTTTCAAATTTTAGTCTAATATGTAGGACGATAAGAAGGACCTTTTAAAATTATTTTCAAGTATACAGGGTGATTCAAAAATGTACAGCATATCAAAGTTAGGTTATTTTTAATGGAACACCCTATATTGTATACTGTTTTTGGATTCTACGTCATAAATTAGGATAACTTTGTTAACAGTTCCCTATACCTATCTGCTGCCAATTTCGAGAAAATTTGATTTTTATGAAAATGTCGACTTTCGCGAAAAAACGCGAAGACCACAGTCTTTGAAATAACATTATTTTTTAGTTTCACATCTTCGGGAATGGTAGGTGGAGTATTGTTTGTTTGTTTTATTCTTCATCTACTAGACGTATTAATTATTTAAAATATACGATTTATACGTAGGAATTAATGACAGTCGCAACTAGATAAACACATGCTAATTTTAAAGCAGCATGGCCTCCTACCTAGATGGAACACGCATCGGTTTTATGAGGTTTTTAGAGAATTTCGTTAATAACATTTTAATCGTTAAATTTAGATATAAACATCTTTATAGTTTTTGGTAGGGGGTTTAATGTGCCTTCAGATAGGATGGATAAATACAGCGTGTTCCGTTTAACTTAAAAGGGTTATGGATGGTTGGAAAAATATAAAGTATGAATTGTTTTACTTAATGTCATATAGCCAATATCAAAATATACTCAATCAGTTTATTGAAAGCACGTTTTGTCAAAATAACTTCTTACAAATACAAATCGTCCAAGTCATACAGTTTTCCCGACTTTAATTTTTTCGCGAAAGCCGACATTTTCATAAAAATCAAATTTTCTCGAAATTGGCAGCAAATAAGTATAGGGAACTATCAACAAAGTTATCCTAATTTATGACGTAGAATCCAAAATTGATATACAAAATAGGGTGTTCCATTAAAAATAACCTAACTTTGATATGGTGTACATTTTTGAATCAACCTGTATACTTGCAAATAATTTTAGAATGTGCCCCTTATCGTCCTATATTTGACTAAAATTTGAAACTCATATCTTTTAGCGTTTAGATACAAGAGACCGAGGGAATGGTCGTGACTCACCCTGTATATTGTAACGACATTTAATTCAAAGTTAAGTAGGAGTAGTTAAATAGGTAATGACATTTTAATTGTAGAAATATGAAAAAAGGTTAAGTTGGTATATGGTATGGTATAGGTATATAACTAGTTTTAAGTTGTCGACATGAATGATAGATCGGACTAAAATACGGACATCTAATCTAACGGACATTTCGATAAAGTTACATTTTCAAAATGGAAAACCATCGACGATAACTCAATTACTCACGTGACATCATCTAACACAATTTCCTAAGGTAAATTCATATTAATTCCCTTGATTTGAGAACCCATTTCAACTGTGCTAATTTCTTAGTCCAAATAGACATTTTTCATCCAAATAACAGACAGCCATCAACCACAAAAAAATACTTTCTTGGAAAAAATATTAAAAACCGACGCGTCCGAACCATCAATGCTACCAGACCTACCTATGTCGAATTGCTCTTTAAACCGTAAACAACAAATTAAAAACACAAATTTACCTATAAAATTCATAATATTTCCCAGATCCGAAATTAAATCCATATACAACATCCATATTCAAAGGGATACGACCCATTTTTATTATAAAATACACGAAGAATTTTTAACTCCATTCCCGAGGCAGCAAAGGCCAGGTTCCCCATCCCGAGCCGAGATTCCCACATCGCAGACCTCGAATTCCATTTCTAGTCCGAAAGGCAGCCAATTCCCGCACCAGACGAAACCCAGACTGAGACAAAACCATCAATCCTTAACAGATAAGTGTTGAAAGGCATTAGTAATCCAATTTAATTGGAAAAATAAAGTAGTTAATTTTTGTTTAAAGTCGATAACGACAAAAATTTAAACTGATTTAGACATAATTAATTAAAAGACCAGAGTACTCACCTATTTACAAAGACAATCCTAATTTTTAATTATGAAACAAGTTATTAGCAAATCATAATCACTTACCTCTGAAAAATCTCCAATTTGTTAGTTGAATTACACTTTTATATAAACAATCATTCCATATCATAATTTTTTTTTGTTATTTTTAAATATTAGTTTCTTCCATGCGGAGAATATAGATCTGAATTATTATCTTTGTAAAGTTTCTTAAAAAAAAGGATTCCAACCTAAATTTAATATTACTAATTTATGCTTAAGTTAATGCGCGTTATTTGAATAAAAATTGAATTTTTCTTATTGAACCCTGTCTTTCAATGGCATGTGTGTGTGTGACAAGTGTCTTGAATCCACTGGAACCCTGAGATAAGAGACCTCCAAACAACCATCTCACAAATCATCTTAATTTTTGTTAAACCAAAACCAGTACAGAACAATATGTATATAAATCACATCAAAGACGCTGTCTAAATAAAGCTGGTATCTTAGAAAATTCTTATATCTCAAATTTAGTTTAAATATTTTAAAAACTTTTGTTTTAACGTGTATATAGGTACTTTGTCTAAAATTGAAAAGATTTTGTATCTCCATTCAATTCTCCAACATTGTTTCAAAGCAGGTACCTCTTGCGTCGCGTCGTTGTACGTTTTTAATTATCCTCCTCTTTGAGCGAGCTTCAGTTTAGTTCCGTTCAAAGAACAGTACATAATTGAATAGCGTAGGACTGTTGGCAGTGTACTGTAATTAATTTAGAATTAGTAGATGTAAAACTTCTATACAGAAAGCCTTAGTATAAGATCTACTTTAATGCTTTGCGTTAAATACATGTTCTTAAAGTATATTACTCTTAAATATTTATGAGCTCATGTTTGATATGTTTGTAAATAAGGAGTTCACTCAGAATAGACTAGGGTATGTTTATAGTACATAGTGATCAGAACTTTATCTATAGCAAGAAAAAAATAAATCATTTCGCATTTTGTTACGTAAATAGCAATTTCTACTATTATACAATTATACATTTCTATCAACATAAGATCAAAGGAATAGTTCGTCATATATGTATATTCCAATAACTGGATGTATTGATCATATTGCTGTCGCCAATATACACGTACTACACTTGTTTGTAATATCAATTACCTACTGCATGTTTCTGCCTGTAATTTATACACTCTAGGAGAGATTTAGTTGATATAGCCTTATATTTGATTGTCCGTAATTATAAACTGATTTCAGGTATATCATTTAATATATTAATCAAAATAAGCAAATTATATTAGATGTCATCATCAAAAATATTTGTTAATCTTTTTTTATGCGTAGTGGGTGCGCTTAGTCGCAGCGACTTCGTAAACTGTATCGCTTGTACGGCCATCATGCAATTCTCGCGGTGTAGTTTCTGTGTGTGTATAATTGTATTGAAATGGCTTTGTGACAGCATTAAACTGCCTTTTATAATGCCGCGCTGTTAATCACTTTGCTCCCATGTCGATTGGATTTCAATTCTCCGGGAAAAATGTCACCGTCTCGCCGGAGACTAACTATTGCGGCTATCGACCCGTTTTAAAGCCGTAAGTATTGTTTACCGGTTACTACGGGTTAAATTCGACGGTAAGTAATGTTAGCGTTCTAAAGCAGTAAGTAAATACAAAAATATATTTTCATTATGAAATGAGGAAACTGTTTACGAACTACGATGACAGCACAATGCATGATTTCAGTATTTATATAGGGATGGCAGCTATACTTACTTTGCAGTAATTGCGGTATTGAATAATTTGTAATTCAATCCCACAAAAAAACATCATATACATCACGAATGGATAGGAGATACTGATCTGAGACAATAAATGAGGTCGTGGCTGCGCTCCTCCTCCAAACAGTGGTCTCGATCGATAAACTGCCTTACTGTTTGTGATACTTAATTAACTCTTTTGCAGTATCTCTGTTATTGAATAATATATTTTTCCATTTGACGTATGTCAGATCAGGTGTACGTGACCGTCTATTTAACAACAGAAATTTAAATGAGAGTGAATGGATAAGTAGTAATTGTACAGTTGTTGGGAGTAAGTGAGACATTTAGGAAGTGCCGTTGACTAAGCATCTCGTTACTGAGCAGGTTTTAAACTTACACATTTAATGTTGAAAAAAGCAAGTCTTCAGTTTTTCATCCATTATGAAAAGATAATATGAAAATATAACTATCCATAATACGACATTCGTTTGTTTCAATTTCTTTATTTTAATCAATAAACTGCTTCTTTACAGGTAGCTTAAAACAATGGTGCGTAACTATTTTGAATTAATAATAAATGGGGTTTCTCGCTTACTTCCAGGAGCTACACAATTACTATCTAACCACTCACTGCCATTTAAATTTCGATTGTAGTGTATATAGTTTGACAACATATTGCTTATGTTATTGGGTACTTGAGTAGAATCGACGGTGGAGTGTTACTTATTATCCGTCGGAAGATTTTGCGCTGGCTTGCTGTATCAGCATTGATGTAATATCGAGACTCTAAGCTTTACTTTCTAAGGTGTTCTTAATTAGATGTTCCGATACAAATGTGGGTATGTATGTCTGCACTAGTAATTAAATAATGTATTTTAACCACATCAGAAAAAAAAAAAGATAAATGCATGATTTTGCTATATTTTTCTAAACGTCCTAGATGTCCACTCTCAAAAACGCCTGTAGTTTGGCAACGATTCAGTTCCGCGCACAAATATATGTAACTGAAACAAGTCAATTGATACAGTCAATCGATAGTTAAACGCCTCAAGAAATTTAATTTAGCGGAGATCACGTCGGCTTTGCAGTTCCATCACTGATCGCCAATATCCTGATGTCGCTATCGACGATAGCTAGCAACCATCAGTATACCTATGAACTTGTCTGTATGAGTTGTGCGCAACGGATGAACGAAACTGTACGGGTAACGACACAACGCGAAGGGATGATACGCAGGCATTCGACAGTGGATAAAATCGGAACAGGGAGTATAGAGCTGGTCTTGGGGGTATAAGGAAAAAGGCGTAAGTTTATCCCCGTAATGGTTCGATCAGGCGAACGTCTCCCAAGAGCATCACTTCATTATTGACCCATTCCGTTGACTATCCTTTGATCGACAGAAACTGGTAGTAAAGATTCCGCTGTCGCCCTTTTCTTTCTTACTTCATCACTCTACACGCCGTGCTATTTTACATGATGTGCTTTATTTTACTGACTTTCGTTTTAGTACATTTACGAGAATGAAATAACGACGTAATAGAGCACACGCAGTTGTGCGAGAGATACGTGTACGACTAAAGTTGATAAATTGTGGCGATTTGCACCACATACAGATAAATTTAAACTTATTGACGTAGCTGTTTCCATATCTCCCATATATGAGATACTGCTTTCCGCAAAAATTTAAACGATTTTAAAAATATTTTGTGTAATTCCATTGGTCAACACGATTTTTATCTCACGAGTACCAATAGTTGTACTTAATTCAGGTTTTAATGCAATTTCTCTATGACCTACAGTAATATAGTTTTTGACCGTTTGTCTAGTGACAAATAAAAGCTAGAGAATTGTAAATATGGTGAAACCAAATGAGCTAACTCAAATGACACTGTTGCTATTGTTATGTAGGTCTAAGCATGTACTTATGTTTATATATTATGTATGTATAAAGTATTGTACTTTTTATGTAGATAAGATAGTAGGGACAGACCACTATGTTAGAAATGGTCTAAAGGCGCACCATTCATTCCTCTACAGAAATATATGAAATGTGACGCGTTATGTAATACCAAAAATGTGTCTCTATCTCCGTTATGCATCAAACTAGTATTAATGAAGAATTTTAAAGTTGCGGGCAATGTCCTTGCTTTCATGTGCTTAAACAGAAGTTTCCTAAAATTAGTGATGCAAAGTTAGAGAAGGAATATTTGTGCGTTCCCAAATACGAACACGAATGCATGATAAAAATTTAAGAAGCTATTGAATCTACAATAGAAAGCAACTTAGAAAGTATTCAAAATTGTTGCAGTTTTCAGCAGAAAATTTCTGTGATATTGTCGACCTCATAACATGTTATACAAACTTGAGCTGTAATATATTCTTAAAAGTACACCTCCTGCACTTGCATCTAGATATTTTCCCGATTATTTTATTTTTATTAGGGATTTCAGCTAAGGAAAACAAATATCAAGGCACATGGAATCCTAATGTTGAATGTTGGTTGATTATTGATGGATCACCAAAATGCTTGTTTCACAGGCGAAACATAGCAAAAAAAATCGTCATTTTTTACTTTCTAGGTGACGTAAATGTTTGAATATTGTATAGTTAAGAATATATCTACCTATATCTCGAAAATCTTCCGTGAGGGTGAGAAAGCGTTCTAACAAATTCTTTGTTAGAACTATCAAGTCTATATGTAGCCCCGAGCACAAGTCAGGCAAATTCGTGCACCTGCCAATTATTTTATACTTTTTTTTTTTTTTTTGGGGATGGGAAAAATCTTTCAAAGACAACCAGCGGCCCGGTTCGTTGGATAGTGTTGGATTTCCACCAACTAAAAAACCCCTCTATACCTTTGCGATCTTCTCTCCTCGGAACTGCGTGGGCATTACTTCAAGGAGAGGTGGTTACGTTGTTCGAGCACTCCTTATTCTTAGTGGTCTACTTCCTTGAACTTCTTTCTTCCTTTTCTTTGGTAACTAAGATGTTTTTAGCCATTTTATTAATTTCCTGCCAGTGCTCTTCATCCTCTAGCATCCTCTCAATGAGGTTCTCCTTGGTCAGTACTCCTACTTTTTGTATAACCCGTTTCCTGTCTTCATTCCATCTCATGCATACAAAGAACGTGTGTTCCACAGTATCGCTTTGTCCGCAGTAGATACATGCGTCCGTACTGCTTATCTTGAAACGATGCAGATAAGCGCGAAAACATCCGTGCCCTGACAATATTTGCGTGAGGAAATAGTTGATTTCCCCATGCTTCCTCGAGTACCAGTCTCTTACATCTTTTATTAGCTCGTTTGTCCAGCGTGCTGTACCATCTTCTTTCTCCCATATCTCCTGCCAACTGTCAAGTAGGTGGTGTCTTGCGGTGCTCTTGGTTTCTCGTTTTGTGTATATGTCCTCTCTTTCCTTAGCTAAAAGATATATTGGAGGTGTTCTAGCTATCACGAGCACAGCTGTCGTGGATACAGTTCTATACGCCCCTGTAATGTTAATCGCCGCTTTTCTTTGCACGCCGAGATACGTGTTTCGATATACTCTCTTATCCATGGCCCTTATCCATACTGGAGCGCCATACAACATTACCGACAGCGCTACCGAAGATAGAATTCTCCTACTACGTTCACGTGGTCCGCCTATTTTTGGCATAAGTCTACTAACCGTAGCCAGTGCCCTTGTTGCTTTCTCCGCCTGCCTGTTGATGTGTTCCCTCATCTTCCAGTTTCTGCCGAGGTACAAACCCAAGTACTTAATCGATTCTTGACTCTCAATTTCAGTATCTTGTACCCTAACTTTTATGTCATTTGCCTTTCTGCCGCCTACTAAAAGAACCGCTTCCGTTTTATGAGGTGCCACCTTGAGGTTTTTGGAGTCAAGCCAGAGGACCACCCGCTTTAGAGTGTGATTTCCTAAGTTTTGGATTGTATTGATGTTATCCGCTATTACAATCACAGCGAGATCGTCTGCATACCCTACTAGTTTCACTCCTCCCGGCAGTGAGATCTTTAAAATATCGTCATAGTAGACGTTCCATAGAGTGGGTCCCAGCACTGAACCCTGAGGGACTCCACATGTGATCACCATCTCGGCAGAATCTCCGATAATCAGTCGCCTATCCTCCAGGTAACTGGCAACAATATTGTACACATACGTTATTGTACACATACATTATTTTATACTAAATAAGACTTCGAGACCTAGATACGACTTAAATAAGACTTAGATAAGATTTATATAAGACTTATGGAAAACTTAGTTAAGATAGTATTTTACATATACCTACGGCTATTGCACATAGCGAATAGTAAGTTATTAACGAACGTGCACTTAATATTTTCGCAAGTATGGTTATGCGGCGTTTAGAGATATATTCTATAAACAAGAGAAGGACTTTAACGCGAAAATTCAAGAAGTTTGAAAATTTTTACGTGGGTTGTCAAGTCTAGGACCTGCTCAAGTTAATCCTTTTAGTGGGAAAAATATGTTTTTTTTTAATGTGGTGGGCGCTTAGTTGCAGTGACTCCGTAAGCTGTTGATGGTGAAAAAACCACATCGTACGTTCAAACGTTTTTTGGCAGTTGTAGATGTGAGCTTTTTGTCTTTAAGACGAACTTAGTATTACCAAATTTATATCTAGTCGGAAGAAGAAGTTGAAACGATTATTGATCGCTGTGATGGTTTAGAGGATGCCATACTTATGCGCCTACAAAAGTGAGATTAGATTGCCCGAGATATACGCATTGTATGGAACACAAGTTCCGTACTAAATATATGCAGAAGTAAGACTAAAGAATCTGAAAAACCTTATTATAAGAATACCATTATAAACGTTGCATTTGTAGTAATCATGTCAGTTTCTGCAAAAACGCACACGATGCACTTTTCTATAATTGGCTTGGATATGCCTATACTTTTTCTTTTGTGCAGTTTTTGGCTTCTTCGGTTTCACTTTACTCTTTCTTGGCTACGGGTTTTGGCTTTCGCTCACTCATCCATCCTGAAGCTATTTTTTGTGTGATATACTGCTCAACATATCAGATATTTGGTCATTTTGCTATAGGGTCGCAGTAGGAATTATTTTGAATACGCTGACGCTGATTAATTTAGTAAGGGATGAAGTTGCTGTTGAAGGTAAAACCTGAAAATTCGAAGGTCGGTTTATTTTTCATTTAACCTGCAACAAATCATTCGCCTGTTTTGCTTTTTCTAACATATTATGAATATTATGATAAATGATGCTGTGCGCAAGTAATGGAATATCGCCTTCTTTGTATCTGTACCAGCCGAATTGATTTTATTTTATTGTTTTCTCTCTGTAGATTATTATATCATGAATTTTAAATGATATCACTATAAGATGGTATGACTTTTACAAATTTCCCATTACTAATTTGGCATACATACATTGTGCCTAACACAATTTATAATATTTGTCCTAAATTATTCTCTTTAACTAATAGTTTGAATAAATATATCAGTTTATTTGTTAAATCTGTTTAAACAATTTCAATTTTACCTGTCTTAAGATGTTTAAGGCTTAAATGCGATGACGCAAAAAACTACCGTAAGAGTACAGAAATTCATTTTATTGTTAAACATCAATTCATCAAAATCACACGTCTTTCAAAACTAAACTGTTTTCACGAATGGGACAAAAGCTGAAAGCAAACCGCCGCCCATATGACAGACGAAAATGTCTGCGAATAAATCAAAATCTTCCGGGTACCGGTAACCTAATTATTCTGTAGTGTCACGGTGCAGACACATCTCTGCAACAGTGGCACAGCTTTTATCGGTTTGAATTATGACCGTCGCCGAATACCACGCTAATGGGCGCGGAAAAGTTATGGAATTACGGTCCGCAATGAATGAAACTATAATAAATATATTTCATATATACATATGTACGTGCGTATATATAATTTAATTTTCAATGGTATAGCATTCTTGATATATTAAAATTTGTTTACTTATGTGTAAATATTTTAAAGAAATGTTACATAACCTTTGATAATTGCGGATTCTCTGAATTACGTTAATATGCAATAATCTAAAAATGTATAAGGCACTGATTCACTACTGCTATAACATTATGTATGCTACGTAATACAGAATCAGTATAACAGAATGATTAGAATCAAATGATATTAATATAATATAAGATTAGATATCCTAACAGTACATACAGAGTGATTTTAAAAGACTAATGATATTTCGTGCCGTAGATTATTGAGGATGTGACTTGTGACGATGTGTTGAGAACGGCTATTGTCATCATTTGTCAACACCCTGCGCGATTCGTTATTTATTATTTGTTATTTATGTTCATTTTGTTCATTATTATTACTTGCTAGGTTTTGATTTGTAATCCTTCTATCTTTCTTAGAGCTACTGTTTGTTAGTTTCATTGTCCGAGTACGTTTTTATGAAATTATATTAAATTAAGAGAACTTACTTTTTGTAGTTCTTAAAATGTTCTTTATGACCCCGCAGGATGTCGTGTGACGTATTATCGCAAGACTCTGCTATTAAGTGTTTCTTATTTTCCCCTATCTGTTTGAAACACTCAATTCTTGTACAACGCTGTCAATGCTCTTTCTGATGTATATCGATTTGTGTACTCTGATTGGTCCCAGTAAGTTGCTACAATATGCGGATGACATAAACGTCATAGTGTCCAAATCAATCGCTGATGTCTCACCGATATTAGTGGACGTTGTTGAAGGCAAGGAGCGTTTGTATGGTGCGTGGGGTCTTACATTGAATTCACAGAAAACGCAGTTCACATGCTCCTCGCATAATCTGGATGGTCTTGCTGTTTTATTCAGGGGAGAAATAATGCAGGAATGCTCTTCAATTAATTTACTTGGAGTAACCTTGGGTCAACAGTGTCTAAGATGGAAAGAGCATTGCCAACAATTGCAAGGTAGAGTGGCTTCGGCATTATACGGAATTAGGCAATTAAGTAGTCGGGTTAATCTTGACTCCATTTGATTGTTTTATTTTGCATATGTTGAATTCAGAATGAGATACGGAGTGATTTTCTGGGGCTCCTCATTGTGGGCGGATTTCTTTGTCTTTCAAAAGAGGATAATTAGATGTTATGTTGTGGGGACGCCGTGGACCCTATCTTGTAGACCATATTTCGAACAGCTCCGCGTTTTGTTTCTGTTTTCGCTTTACATATTTGAAGTATTAATCATTTATAAGAAGAATGAAAGTAGCTTTATATCAAACGATAACGTCTGTAAAACAAAACAAAATATAAATGTACCGCGACATAGAACGCTTGTATTTGAGAATGGTCCATATTACAACTTTTTAATATACTCTCTGGTGAGATAAGGATCTGTAATTCGTTAGCACAATTTACTTACAATTTACAAACTAGTTACAACTTTATTTGCTGTAATACAGATTTTATTCCATAGCTGAACACCTTTGTTGTTAGTAGATTTTCGTAATATTTTATATGTATTCTTGTTGTTTATTTACTGATATAGCTTGCCTAAATTTTAGATTCTATGTTTTATTCGACTATTTATTTGCACTATTTTATCTAATAAACACATACTACTGACAATGTCTATGTTCACCACGAACTCACGACAAATAAAGATTATTCTTATTATTATTATATCAACAAAAAATGCGGGTCTAAGTAGCAATGTCTAGCAGTCTATTGGTCCTATTTTTTAATAAAAATATCTATGCGGAAACAGGCCGCTCTCAAATTTTGACAGTGTCTGTAAACCAGTTACATAATGATTGATTGAAAAGAGGCTATTTTCAACAAAATAGAGCACCATCTTATGTAGTTTATGACACATTTTGGTATCTAGAAGAATTGAAGAATTGGGACTAGACTTTTTAGTAGAGATCGTCGACCATCACGGGCACCTGAGTTGACCGCTTTAGATTTTTATATATTTGAATACTTAAGTATTAATATTCATTAAAATCGACTTCAGAACTTGGAAAAACTACAAGAAGCTAGGAAGCAGGAAATTCATAATATTAACCAAAATCAATTACCGCAACTATTTGACGATTATTAAGAGATAAGTAAATTTATATTTGGAATCTAATGGTGGTCACTTCGAACATATTCAAGAAATTTACATCTTCATATTAGGTAATTAAAACTATACTTAGGAAAATTTATTTTTCATTCCATTTTTATGAGATTATATTAACTTTGTGTATAGAAACTAAATATAAACTTTATTTTCTGAAAATTTGTTACTAATACTTTGTCACCCATCCAAAATCTATTTTATACGTTATTGGCAACGAAGTCAGAAATAAATCGTCAACCAGACAAAAATTAAATAAAGCAGGAAACTCGAACTACCGTCAGTCATTTAAAATCATTCTGTATATGTATTTTATAAAATTATGTCCGTCGTAAATTCTTCACATAATTGAAAATTAAATGCGTACCTGGTGCAGTTGTAAATTTATTCAAGATAGACTTTGCAAGAAATGTTCTTATTTAAATGTCTTTTTTCAGAGTATTCAAAGTTATTTGTATACTCAGAATCTATTTATTATTAAGAGCATTGAAAAACAAGAAATCATTATCGTAGAACTCAGATTCCATTATATACTGTAAACGAAGGATAAATGACTTAAGCAACGTGGTTAATGAACAAATTCTACTTTACCAATGTGTTTCTTGCAATAATCTTTTAAATTGAAAATATAATTTACTTTAAAAAGTTACAAACCTAGTGTTTTTAAAAACAAGTTTTCTTATAAAAAGAAATACTTTTACACGTTTAGAGTAACTAAATGAGCAGTATTTTCGCTCGTCGTTTGTGAATTCTTTCTAGAGCATCTCTAACACGAGCGCAACAATAGTCGGCAAACACGGGCGTATTCCAGTTTCCCTGGTACATTTGCTCCATTGTCGATATATCCTGATGGAAGCGTTTGCAGTGCTCATCACTTACAGAGCCGCAGTTTTCAGGAAAAACATATTCTATCCCATTTTTATGATACGATCACAGCATATCTTCAATAAAAGTAACGTAATTGTCAGCTTTCTTCATTTCCAAAGAAATTAGTGACTAGGACGCCAAAGTCATTGAATATTCGCCTTTCAGTATTTTTCGAATCTATGGCCCAACAAAATGCCTTCTTTGATGCTTGCGTTTACGAAAAACACATACCGAAACATCGTCGTCTAGGACTCCTAAGTCTGCAGATTTCACTGCTCCAGTCTTGATCTTAATAAAGCATAATTCTGACTGGGTTATTTTGTGCGGTTGGCGGTATGACGTGCTTGAAGTGAAATCAGGATCTCTTGATGTTGATGGCATATCTTCTTCTTGACAAATCGCTGTATCGGGACACATAAAATCATGTATCTCTAAAACTAGAACTAATGTTAAAAAGATATGTTTATTTTGGGTTTTAGCACACCAGAAATAGTAAGGTTCTGTCGATTTCATTTTAGATAATTTTTGGTTGTTGTCCAATATAATAGGTCGAGACATTGATTTCTATCCAGAAATTTACCCTTCAGTTATTATTTGTTTATTCTGCAGTAACCGGACCGATTAATAGGATTATATCTACTACGTAATGTATGTAATAAGTAAATACGTAGGTAATAAACATACTTATTAGGTTCCTAACTGTAACAATTAATACAGTTCATGTAATTAGTGGGGTATAATACATATCTATAATTTTTTTAACAGTGTATTTATTGTTTATTGTTAGTATTTATTTCTCCAAATATGTATATTTGCACCTTACAGTTTACCATATCTCTCTTGTTTTCATTACCATGTGGCACCTGTCATTATAAATTTGCAATATCAACAGATACAGACGTCAGTTTACAAGACGACTCAAACATAAACGATGATTAATGAAAGAAGGTTTTACCCATTATTGACAATGTTCGTTTGTTGACTTAATATTACTTTACTTTTAATACTTATGTATGTATATGTATAGGGAACATGACTTATGTACCATTTTATTGTGCCCTACAAACTAATTTTTTGCGCTATGTAGCTATTATACAGTTATTGAAACAATTTTAGTGCCATAATCAAGAATAATAAATGTTAACTTTCTTTGATGCATTAAAATTGGGCCAATAAAATTCTATTTTAGGACATTTATAAGGTAAGTATAGGCGTAACTATGCCCTACTATATTCACATGAGTGGATAAAATGGTATGAAATTTTGGTATGATACCATGCTCAGTAACCCCTTTAAAATGAGGTATCATTCGGTCCCCCATTTCATTTAAAATTTTGATACTATATCGCCTCCTGTCGTCAATCGTTGAAACTGAATAGAAATTTTACTTCAAGAATGTAGCATATAATACTTCATATTAATGACCCAAAACTGGAACCTCTCTATTAAACCGAACAAAAGTTAGAACCGCACTGTACATACATATGTACTATCGCGAGCACTTTAAACGACTCAAACTGCCATAAAACGTATCTATTGTAGGCTTTCCTTACTCGGAGAAATATTTAGGTAAATATAACTGGGCAACTATAATAAGCCGTATAGCCGCAGGCCGGAGGGTAAAGAATTATGAATATATTTGACATGAATATGATGTACTGAGTGAAGGTAGACCGTACTCAAATTAATTGAATAAGAGAAAATCATTTTTCTCAGGGAAAATATTGATCTAACAACAATTATTGCAAAAATTATAAACTTACAGATTAGGACACGTAATTATGGAAAGAATTTAATATTATTTTATTAGGTGGTCAATGTTTTAATAGAAACAGCCGATAATAAATAACGTATAGAAATATTATGTGATTAACGTCTTTTTACAAGAAGTCTCAAATTAAACAAGGTATACTTCTAATACAACAATATCTATTATTTCTTAGCCTTTTGTGAAATTTTATTTAAAATGTCGGTTTTAATTGAAATAGTACTTATAATTTACTGACATTAACAATACAAAATTTGATGAAGAAATATAGTTGTTTATAGATGCACGTTATGGTTATATAAAAGAAGATTAATGATAATATTTGTCGGTGTTTATTTTGCCGGATACTTAAGAACTTTAAACGTTTGTATAAATACGACAGTTGTATTAATTTAATAAGAATTTAAAGGCAATATTAGTTATTTCTTAGTACAATTTGCACTACTGAAGTAAATTCAATATAATTTCTTTGTAGAACTAATTGTCAACCGTTAAGTACCTGGAAAATGTTTAATTTAGACCAGTCAGATGCCGTGTAATACGTTTTCAATTGTCTCGTGCCATAAAATGTTCGTAAATCAACTGATAATTACCTTAGGGCGATTTTGACGTAAATGTCATTACAAATCTGTCAAAATCGCGTGCTCAAGCATCGACACAACCTCAAGCAGGGACTATAAATATGACCCTAGATATATTTCGCCCTATTAAAAAATTAATATATATTCAGAAATAAATATTTGTTTAAATTGATATTTAATTTTAATCATTTCTTAATGTTTTGTAAACATTGTTTTTCCTTCATCAGATTTCCTATAAATACAATAGTAATATTATACATAAAAATATATTTTAAACTTGCACTGCGTATGAATGTTCTAGACATAATATCAAACAGAGCGAATTTCGTCAATAAATACGAATCATATTATAATCATGAAGGATGTATTATAACCATCATAGGGTATATAATTTATTGCGAATCTTTCTACCTGCTTGTTATCGACCCCTAATTACAGTCGCCCAGTGCTACTTGTCCAATGTTTCGAGAAGCTGTATACGGCCATAACGCTTGAAGTGTGAATCGTTTAAAATGCTCGCGATAGTACATACAATATTACCCCAAGTCTTGTAATGTTTTTTCTTATTTTGTTTTCTATTTTACGTTTCCTTAATTAATTAAAAAGCCCTAATTCGTAGTCAATATGGCTAATGGATTCTTGTATTGAAGATAAATGAACCGTATTCATTCAATAATAATGAGAGAATTATTGTCATAGGGGGTGCAACAACAGTTGTAAACATATTGACACTTAGTTTTGTATAACTCTGAATACACTATACTATACTGATTGATCGTGCTCCTTAATTTTATATCAACTGGGAATAAAAATGAAATATTTGCAAAGATAACTTGGTGTTCAATTCATTTACGTACTTGGTTTAAATAGCATATTTATAAATTCATTATATACTATTTACAGTCAAATTAAACCGACGTTAAAATTAAAAAACAATCTCCAGGTGCTAATTTTATGCACGAGAGAGACTTATGCATACTAATACTAATTTTTGCTGTTCATTGTTTGTGAATATTACATTAATTTAATAAATTAGTATCATTATTATTGTGAAGATAAGATATCTGTATAAAATATGAATACAACTTCAAGACAAATCGTTAGATTTATCAAAGAAAGAGTAACATAATTTTTAACAAATATTTTAACTTAACGTTTAGTAAAATTTTAGGATATTTGTGTTAAAAAAATTAACCGCAAATATTTTCGGTAAAATTAAACATTAAATTTGAATATTGTTAGTTGCTTGTATGCACTCTTCGAAATATCAAATTTTGCCCCATAAAAATTAAAATTCAAGCAACATTACTTATTTGTATGCATCCCTGAATAATTATATTATGACTGTAAATAACGAAATTAGGATGCTATATTAAAAAGTAAGAAACGAAGAATTTGTTGAAAATAGCTCTAGTTTTTCTTAAAAATATGTATATATAAAAATTCTTTGCTTTTGGTTGGGTGCTTCGGAATAAGGTGGAGTATGTGGAGGTTAAAAAAAAATTAAAGAAAAAAGATCTTGTAGAATGCTTTCACATAAAATTTAGATCTGACCATAAGGAATTCTATGCAATTATTAATACATTTGTGGCCCTGTAATTGTCTGGAGCTATGGTGAATTGCTACATATGTAGTACAACAGGTACTCCAAATATTCTTTACAATGTTGAAGGGCGGTAATCTTAAACCTATGCCAGTACTTCAATATTTCATGGTAATATTTCAATATTATCACTTGCCAAATATTCTTTAACAATTCTAACCATATGAATACACACATCACTAATGAGGTACATCATGCTGATGGAGACATTAATTCAGGGGTAACCTTGCAACCCTGTTCATTAATTCTGTTAGACATATTATAAGCGCAAAACATGGCTCGCAAATTTAGTTTTCTGTAATTTCTGATAAATTTCATTTGTGTTTTGAAGATCCACATTTGTGCACATTTTGAAACTAAATATGTCATCAAAAGGATCAGAAACAAAGAAATTTACTTTGCTAAGAAATTGTCTAAAGTTCATTATCTTATATCTCATTTACCAGAATATGACATTGTAAATAGTTTTGCATCAATATGACGAATTATACGGATGCAACACAGATTCTCGTAAATTTTACAAAATTTCAACAGTAAAATTTCAAATCCGCAACATTCAGACGCTCACAACACACACAATTAGTGGAGCAATTATAACAGATATTTATATAATTCATATTACAATCAAAAACGTAAGTAACGAACATGATCCAACTACTATTGCAATTACAAGAATGCTCCATTGGAATTGAACAACCTAAATGAAAATATAACTGGTGAAATTATGAAAATTAGACATACGTCGAAAATTTAAAAAAAGCTCCTGTTTGTGAAAGAAACATGATGATCAGAAAACTATTGCGAAATAACTAAATAAGGAGGTGAAGGAATACCTACCCCCGCAACGAGAATATGATGCTTTATTCTTTGAGAAGAAAATTTCAAAAATAATAGCAAAATTTTGTAGTAGGCAATTAAACTAATTAATCAATTCGAAAGAATCATGAAAAAAGTAGATTTATTTACTGAAATAGAAAATTATTATAGAATATTAAAAATTAACCAATTCATTCGAAATATTATTTAAAAAGAGTGGACAGTTCTTGACTAGACAATCAATAAGTAGAATTTGAAGAATAAGAGAATAGAATAATTAGAATAGAACAAATTAGAAAACAAACATTACATATAAACAACGGAAATTAATAAATTTAAGTATGATCTTGGTGTTGAAACAAATAATATAATGGAAGCAAGGAAACTAACTAATGCAGAGGAACAGTTCATTCTTGATAAAAAATGCAAAAGCAGCAGATATCGAGCGCCTGCAAGAAGAAAATGCTTATAGAAATGCAAACAATCTACATAGATAATATATTCTTCAACTCTATTGGAGGAATTAAGTATTATTCAACGACCCATTCATTACCACAGCTGCTGCGAATACTTTCTACTGAATGATACACATCTTGGTCTGAAACGTAATTTTTTGTAGAAGATTCTATTAATACAACTCCTTCTAGTTACATTTAATTTTGTCCTTTAAGGTTCTATATTAATAAACATCCGTTGATACCTTGGTATTGTTGCCTTGAAAATAAAATCGATATTAACAATTGTTAATATGTGATTATGTATGTTATGATGTAATGATTTTTACTCGACAAAATCTACAATAAATATTGTTAAGAATAAAATATAATATCAGTCATATTATATCTAGTATTATTGAGAAAAGTTCGAAAACGTAATTTCAAAAATAAAATTGTTTGACGGGCATTATAGGATTTGTACCAGCTACCTATTAGATTTCTGATCCTGAATCATTAATAATCCGCTTCTATAATGATATAAATATGTATATCTTGCTTTCAAGAGCATCTAAAGCTTCATGTGTGAGCTGTCACAAAATCTATGTAGTACTGCCATAATCAATAATCCAATTCAGTATCTCTTAACATCCGTTAATTCTTTTGATACCTTCATTACAATAATCTGAAGTAATTTCGGAGGTTTCATTATCGTAAGCAAGGAGTCTTCGTCACGGGAGAGTCCAAGCCCATCAGGTGAGTTAATTTAATTGTAAAGTTTTCCTTGTTTAAATTGCGTTGTTTGATTTAAATTTGTACTAGCTATAAATAGGATTCCTTTTCTGAGATGTGTTGACTTGATTATAAATTTCAAGTTGTTATAAATAAAAACCAGTAAAATTTATTAAAAAATAAAATGTAACTGAAAACTAAAGAATGGTGGTTTCATTATAATTTTTAATTAAACAATCACATACTATAAAAAGAAAAGAAATAATTGAATAGGTACATACATACGTTAAATTTTATTTTAACTTGAATTCGTGCATTTACTAATAATCTAAATTGCAATTCAACAATTGATTTCGTTACCTAGAGTTAAATGAAAACGCTTTGTAAAACTTTAACTAAACACAATTTGAATAAACATTTTAAATAACAATAATAAATTTTCTACTCAAGTATATTATAATCAGCATTAAAATATATGTTGCCTTGAGTGATAGCTGCCAATATGTGATATTAATTTGCCCTATTACTAAAAAATTATCTTCATTTGTTGTTATTATTATATGATTGATATAAGTGATTCGAGTCATGTAAAAATTTATGGTTGAAGATTAATTTATTATAGTTAGCAGCATTTTGTACATTTATTATAATTTGACGACTGCTAATTTTATAACAAATATTTCATTTGACAATTTTATCATTATTATATGGTTATACGAAAATTGATAATTTTGTCAATTATCAAAAATTGGTTTGATGTTTACCTTTAATATTTTTTTGTGGCATAACAATTAAGGAACCTACGTAACTTAAGAAATCAGCTCATATACGTATATTAAAATTTTCTATTTGCATATAGTTAATTAGAATAACTAAAATATGGCTAATAAGGGAATTGACAGGAATAATATGTTTTCTTTATTTGGCATTTACGGTAGTAATACTCACTTAGTTTAAACTACATCAATATAATCGGTATGGCCGAGTTACAGTTCCAGAAATTAGGAAGGCTAATTCAGTGAATGCAAATGTTATGCAACGATGTGTTAATTTTTGAGGAAATCCTTAACGAGGAACAAAACGGAACATGATTACTATAATTTGCAATTCCTCGGTTACTTTTGAAAAGTGATTACAATTATTATTCGTCACACAATAGCTGAAAGTGGTTTGTTTTGTTAGTGTCATCGCCTGAACGGAACTGTTTCCACGTGAACAGCAGGAAATGCGGCAATCCACATGCTTTTTCAGAAATAGTGTAAGTCAGTGTAGGAAAAACATTATGCGTAATTTAAAAGCAGAAAATAGATAAATGAGATTAATTCAATGTCAAATGTAGTGTATATATAGTGTTGAGTCAGAATAATTATTACTTCGAAAAAGATTAAATAAAAAAAGACTAGAAAAACGTTGGGTATTTTTTGTCCTCCGAAAATATTTTTCATTCAGTAACAAATTGAATGAAACTCTAAAGCAATAAACCTAAATGGTTACGAATTTGACGCGACAGAATGAGCGGAAATTTAATTATCGCTCAATCGATAATGTTAGCTATTCTATCTTCTTGAGGCCGTTTTACCTAACATAAAACTATTACAACGAAGTTCCTTACAATAATTTATTAGCGGATAAGATGTTATTTATTTCATATATTTACTTGAGTATTTATTGCAATAAATCAACATCATAATATCATAACATTAACATAGGTATAAATAAAACATGTTCTATATTTTGCATAAATTATTTGCTGTGGAAGAATCAGCGTGATCTCACTAATAGTTTAGTATCTCGTCTATATTTGATAAGTTAAAACAATTTTAAACAACACTAAAGATCTTTATGATATTAGAAATAATAATAATAATTTCAATAAAAATGGAATAAAATAGCAAAATAAAAGCATTGCTGAGCAATATATAGCTGTTATCTTAACAATTAAATAATAAATCTTAAGTTAACACTTTGTACCTATTTATGACTTTAATTTATATTTACTATCCTGCATAGAACAATTTATGGTAGAATTCTATTAAAATTGTGATATACCTCTAAAGTTAACTTCTACATTACTTCAGGAGTACAAATAATTTATTATTACTATTGACATTTATTATTAAATGCATTGCATGAACAAAATCTGTACACTGTATGAAACTTAGATCAATACTCTTATAAGTTTTTGATATACATATGTATATTAACATAAGAACTTGTTTACTGATCATATTTTATATATCAATGCAACGAGCAAGCAGTAAGGAGAATGTCTAGAAATAATTGACATCAGCGTTTCCTTCGAAGTAGAAGCAAGCCATGAAATTAAGTTAGCAGATAGCAAAAAGTTATCCATATACACTACCAATAGTGTACTAATGTAGCACAATTGCGTTGTGATATATGACAAGCTTGTTTTACTGTTATGCCAAACTTTGCTTTCTGTTGTCACAAGTGAAATAAAAAAATTTTACCCAAATATTTTTAATGCTAGAATATTTCTGTTATGATTCAAACACATTTTCTTGGAATAAGTAAATGCGTTTAATACAATCTAGACTATATTTGTTGTAAAATACGTATTTGATCTGAATAACTTCCCTATTTGTGAAATAGCTGAATTGCAAATTTCGAGCAGCTGCATTCGAGATTATATGTGTATATGAAGCGTTTATACGTGCATTTTTATCTGCGTGCACGCTTTTGCAAGAATTAGATACCTATAAGTTTTTTTATAGTTAAGGCGTGGACATTTGCAGTAATAAAAGTACATATTTAATAATGCATTATGTGAAGTATATTTTAGCTTCATGGGAATTGGAGGAATAATTTCGCCCAAACGTTGTACTTGAAGTAAATCCATTGGCTAAACTTCCGAATGTCGACCACTGAATTGGCAATTTATAAGCAATTTAAGGGAAAGTACAGGTTTTACTGAGTCCAAAACAGACCCCCGTTTCTTGCGGAGATCAGTCTAAGATACCTAAAAATTGTTCTAAAAAGGGTTATTTCTAGGTTATGTTTCGTTAGTGTTTTGACATTCCTGCGAGGATTTTCACATTAGCGAAATAACCTAGAAATAACACTTTTTGGAACGATTTTTAGGTATCTTAGACTACAATCGGCAAGAAAAGAGAGGCCGTTTTGGACTCAGTAAAACCTGTACTTTCCGTTAAATTGCCTATAAATTGTCAATTCAGTGGTTGACATACGGAAGTCTTACAAGTACATTATATTCTTACATTAAAACAATGTTGTTTTGCATCAAAACAATTTTCTTAGAAAATAATATTCTTGTGATAACACAATATAGTTTTGCGGATATACAAATACGGGATTGTTTTGAACTGAAACAGTCTGTTTTAACTCAAGATAATATTTCTCTGCGTGCACTGAGAACAATATGTAGTAAAATACAGTACCTATATAGGTACAGTACCAGAACCGATGGTTAGTATAGTAACAACTTGTTCGTTTCATTAAAAAGACGTTTTAATTTTCTCCAAAAAGTTGTCGTACACTATCTTTGTTATACCACTATATGGTGGTAATCTTTGTAGTAATAAGGAATTATATCACAAAATTATAGTTAAGAAAGTATTATAAAACTATAGTAAAAAACTTAAATTATTGCCATAAAAGTGCGTCTTTTATACGAGAAACGTCAAGATTAACCTCCGGGAAAATTGTGTGTTAACGAAAATCCTACCAAGTACGTGGTATAAAGACGAATGCTGTAGAACACAATTGAACCGTACCATATAATACCTTTGGCATTGGTGGGAATAAAAACATTTACTTAAAGTATAGTACCTTAATGTTAAATCTGAAACAACAATGGAAAATATGTACCTACCTATATGTAGATATGTATAAGTATGTATGTATATATAATTTTGAAGGTTTCGATTTGATACTTGGCATTTCTAAATATAAGGACCCGCTGTGACATTTTTAGAATACCCAACATTTAATATAAGATTGCATTTAGCATCGTATCTAAAAAAATTGAATAACTTCAAAACGGCTAACTAATATAGGACATCTTAATGATTTTGATGCAGAATTATATGTGCGACTTAAACATCTATTAAAAAGTATACACTGTTATTTAAATTCAGTAGGTTGTAGTGGAAGGTTGTTCATAACGTTGTCGCGCTTTTTGAACTTTATGAGAAGAAGTCGGAGAAAATTAATTTTGAGCCACACTTGGCGTACAACGTCGATGGGACGGGCAGCGTGGTGCAATATAAAAACGGGGAGCGTGGTGCAATATGAAAGGAGTAAAATAATATCTACCAGGGGAAAGAAATAAGTAGCAACACGGACATCAGCAGAACGAGCAGCCCAGATACCAAAATAAGTGTGTGGAATATTTGACACAAGGTTGCCGCCGTAAAGCGTAAAGTTTGTCATACACTTGATGTCGGCAAGTTCGGCAAGTGTACGGTAAGTGTGTGAAATATTTATGACAAGGTTCTACTTGAGAAATTAAAGGTCTGTCGTACACTTGTGCAAGTCTATGAATAGTTTGACGAACAATTGTACGAGAAGTGTGTCGCAAGTTTCCTAACGGTTTGGCAAGGTTATTTGCCGGCAAGGATAAGGCAAGGACGGATTTTTCTAGGAGAAAAAATTCATTATGTTTGGATAAAAGTTAAGCAAAGTTTATTATTACTATGGGTAATTACCATATACATATATAGGTATATGTAAAACCTAAACGACTTCTTCAATATTCCTATCAGTTGCCGGTTCTATTTGGTTTTGCTCTTTTACAGATGCTCGCCGTTCGCTACAAAAGCTACTTAGAAAACAAGATATGCGTGAAAATCAAAATCCTAACCTTCTTAATTATCGATGTTTAGGTTGGGAAAGCCATCAGTAGTTCGTATTTCTGAAGTTGAACAAGTTCTTCCGGGATCCTCAGCAGAACAATCTCATATAGCGACTGCTACCAAATATATAAGCCCAGTGCAAATGAAGTCTCTTCCAAAAATTTCGGCAAACAATCCCAGTGCGCGGACTGGAAGTGCAGTCTTAATCACCTCCTTCAGTCCCAAGAAGTTTTGCAACTGTATGAAATTAAATGATTAATTTTTTTTAACTACAACGACACACGATGGTCGTTTTATGAATTTCAATTATTTCAATTTATTTCAAATAAATTTATTCTGTAGAAGTAGTGATGAGTAACACAGTTACGTGCATATTCACGGTGCCAATATTAGAACCAGATTCCACTTAATAATATTTTATTCAAATATCAGTTGTATAGCATTTACATTTCTACATTTATCATACTAATAGTTTTAATCAACATATGAATGTTTACCTGTGGGGTTGTCGGTGGAAAAAGATGTTTAAATTATTTGCGAGTGAAGCTAGAACTTATAAAAGAGCCGAAATGATGAACAAATAGCCACTGCTAAAATGGGATCGAAACCTTAATAAATAACAAGATCAAATTCTTTTATTGTTAATAAAATTTGCTATAAACATTAATACTAGAATATCTAGAACATGTATAATATAAGAATATGCACATCTATAGTGGAATTTTACATATTTTTTATGCTTTGAGTTAGTTTTATCAGCTTTCCTGTGTTTATTTCTAATTTTCATTTACTCATTATTATAAATGTACTACTACCATATGTACGTTATTTTATTGTTTTACTTTATTTATTACAGTTGCTTTTTACAATAACATAGTGGAGTGCACCTACATAGGATATTCGTTTATAACAGAATACCTCTCATACAATTTTATACGGCAACATAATAAGCATTCCATAGTTTGATTATATTTTTCATCAAATACTACACAAAGGAGTCAGATTGTGTTTTCCTACTGCTCCTGCAAAGACGGAGCCTCTCTTGAACGATTGAACGTCATAGATGTACGCGGGTGTGGGTTCCCAGGTCTCGTGCAAAAGAGGGGGCCAAAGATGAATATCTCGACTCAACAGGAAAAGCAGCAATGGAAGCTTCACAAACGTTAAGCTCCGCCTTCAGTTTAAACCACGCCTCCGCGGGGGTTCTACCCTTATTGGCTCCCCACCCACCGCCGCTATCCTCAGGCATGAAGAACATATTCACAATTCAGTATCAAATCAGTACTCATTAAATAAACAGTGCAGTGCGTCAGTCTGGAGACCTTCACCAACATCATGCTTAACAATCTGGGCTCTGTCGGTAAGTTAGTGGGGGCTACTAATTGACGCTAAAGTCTTTAGTGATCCGGCGTACTAACGATAGGCTAGTTAAATGGGCTAAATTGAAGCTGCCTCGCCCTCATTAACCCAATATTCCTGGCCTGCTCGGGTAGGCCATACAATTAAGGACATAGGCATTGCCAGTTTTACACTCTTTGATACTCTTTTAGTCGATTGTCGCGACTTACACGATGTACCCCGCGGAGAACTTGATGACTTGGCCAGTTTCGGGGCATTTGTTCTTGGGCAGTTGGCAGTATTGAAACTAAATGAAAGTCAAAATATTACAATTTCTCATGCGCTTATCAATTATTCCCGTCTATATTAAGACAATTTCTAAATTTATATTAGGTGATGAACTAGTGCAGTTTTTCAAAATTGGTTTGACGTTTTACCAAACGAAAATTTTTGGGTATATTTGTGAATTCTGTGTTATTGTGTTGTGAACGATAAAACTAGTGAACGCTATTTTCTGACCTTACTTTGAGCAGGAAAAATTGGTAGCGAAGTGTCATCTGGTGTTGCCAAACTTATTTAGACATGCAATACAGGTTTATTGAAAGTAGGTGATAGTTACAATGATGGTTGGTAGGTACATTAAACTTGCTATCTGTTGTATATAATTTCTTCTACAAGTAACTGTCGATGCCGTCGCGTTGAATAGCTTTGCGTTTATTCTCCGTTTATGACATTGAAATCTTTTGTATTTGATGTTTGAGACAATTATTTTGCAAAACATTTTCCTGAATAAAAATATAGGCATATATTTAAAATATTTTACGCTATAACTTAGGGTAGCGGAAAAGCAGAAGCATGCAAAAGTATTTTTCGAAAATTGCTATTTTCTGCATCTTTGTTTACCTACCTATACATTTCGTTGACGTCGCATTAGGTACTTCTCTTATATGATTTTCAATTTAATAAAAAAATGCTTCTCTGATATTTATTCTGAATGTGAACCACATCCACACTACTATTAACACAATAATAAATAAACATAATCCATTTAAAGTGGTGATGTAGGTGATGCATTATATTTTCCGTTAATTCCGTAAAAAATTACGTTTTCCTTTTGAAAGGAATTACGTCTGGCAACTAGTTGCTTAAATTAAAAAATTACTCTTTTCTGCAAACTCTGAAAAATTTGCGGCATACTACCTAAGCTCATACCATTATGTTGTGCACTAATAAGTAATTATCAATACACTATGAAGATATAGTGAAAGTATTAAATATTAGATTAGAATGCTAGCAAAAAATGAAATACGTTGCATGATTACAATGTTTTAAAATTGGGCACGCAATTTCACCGATGGATTTTGAAAAGTAATTAGAAATAGAAAACTTATTCACAGAAAAGACGTATGCAGGCGTGCATACTTGTGGCTAAAAGGGTGCGTTAATTGACGGGCGTGTATATAGAAGCCACAGTTTTCATGAGCCCTTATTGTGTGGTAACTTATAAGGAAAGCCTCTACAATAGTGATAGGTAATCCGGAACCTTTTTTTTCTGTATTATTTGTACAATTTTTAGAAAGCATGTGTTAAACTGGACATACAGAATGAATATATTTATATATCTGCTATTCGGAGACACCATTATGATTTAATGACAATAATAATTCCATTAAGCACATGTTAGAGAAAATGGCAAAGTACATTAATCAATACAAATGTTAGAAATAAAATTTTTCATTAGATAACATATTGCAAATATTTAAGATGCTTCAGGAAACTATATAATTAATATAATTTAGCTAAAGGGTATAATTGATAAAACAACTATAAATTATAGTCGTTGAGGGATACCTATTGTATACTTTTACATTAAACCTGTCTAGTTATGAAACAACGAGGAAATATTTAATATTCAGGTTGAAGTTGCCTACTTATGCATTCGCGTGAAAACCTACATATGAAAAGGAATTGTTCCGGATGGATAAGTGATCCACGCAAAATAAGGATCGAGCACTGCTATCTCCCTTTAATGTGGTTACGCGCTCACGTCGATTGACGCAAGGAATAGAACGATAGTATCAAACACTACAATAGTATCAAATTATTTTTGAAAATAGATTGCCTTCTTGGGGAAATGTGTTTACGAATAATGCTAGTAAGTTTGAAGATCAGTACATCATTTTTATAACATCTTTTGCTAGATATAGAAGTCGTATCAAACGAAAACATTAATAGGTATAAAATATAAGATTAAATATATCGATGTTTCACTTCATGTTTTGTTAAATTTTGAAATATTGTCTTAACCATCGATTTTGTTTTTAAAATAATTTTGTAACTCTATTTACGTCTAGATAAGAATTTCTAATGTTGAACATGTCCTTATAGAGGAAATTATTATTTCTGTTGTTGTCGTGTTTAGACTGAAGCAGGTTAGTTGAGCGTTTGAGTTTTTACAACCGTCGTTCATTACACTGAAGTCTCCTGTGAGTTGGTATCTAGACTAATTTCACTTGACATTTTCTAGTTTTAATGTTGAGTATATTTGTATTGTATTTCAATAAATATCCTATCTACAAAATGCATTGACATATTTTTTTTTGTTGCTTTATATCTTGCGGTATGACAAATCCAATTGGAAAATTTTGAACAGCACTTACGGCATTTCACTACGAATCCAATAAAGTCATTATACACACTGAAAGAACAACCAGCACATCTGTGCTTGCAACATTAAGTAGCTTGCAAAGTATAGATTATATTTCGTTCAATACTTTCTTATTCTTATCATGAAACTTTCAATTATTTCAGGATTAATACTTTTGTATGTTGTGAGAAGAAGTAAATAAATCAACAATATTTTGTCTCAAACGCCAACAAGAACATTAGTTGTTTGAATATTAAAATATATTTTCTTGAATCGGAAAAATAAACCATTGGTTGTATTTGAAGTACAAAAGATTTGATTCAACCATTTTTTTCCTATTAGTATGTCAAATGCTCAGACATATTTACTTGAAAATTTTTTGTATCTATGGTAGACGCAGTTACAATGGCTTCCAAGCTCTATTCTTTTCGCACTACCACTACAGCACATTTCATATTAACATTTTAATGAATCAACAATCCTTATAATGTATGCGGAGATTATGGCGATTGTTTGGTGCACACATAAAGAAATGGTACTCCAAACCTTGGGATGGATGCTTTCACCCAAAATATCCAGAAAAATCGATATAGATATAGATCTCAGTGTTGTCATCCTCCGAGAAATAAATTACTATGTAGGGTGCTAAATATTACGATGTTCCATACAAATTTAGCCACAAAAATTTACTATACTTACATATAAGCCTATTCATATTACACTTCACGTTTATTATTCCAAAATAAAGAGTGGGGTGTCTTGGAATAAAGATGAACGCAAACACATTTTGCCATGCGTTTGTCGGCTTGTTTAAAACGTATTACAGTGAATTCATTAATATCTTATCGCTAAACCTGAAAATGAGGAAATATCCTATAAATTTACACTGCTTACCACAAGATTGAATTAATAAGTCTATTATAAATCTATTAAAGGTTTTCTAAAATATTTACTACCTCAAATGAGTTCAGACTTGCCATTAAATTAAAATCACATACACGATTGTTGAATTTTGGGAAGGCAATAGCTTATAAACACCTTGACCTGCAGGCATGGTTCTCTTCTTTGAATATATTCGTAAATTTTTTGGGATTCAATATTTCATACAGTGTATCTTTCGATTACAGAGACAGTACATCTAATATTTTTCCAATAGTTGTTCACTGAATTACTACCATCGTTTCATGGATGCTACACCTGTGATCACAAAAAAAAAGTACATTTTGCTATCGTGTGTGCCATGCTTCAAAGCAAATAAGTGTTAATAAACTAAATTAAGTATATATTAAATAACTCATTGCAAAACGTAAATAAACAACAAATCTAAATCGAGTGTATAAGGCGAAACATAAACACACGTGTTCTTATTCTGCTAATACATATGTTTTTGTGTTTACTGCATATTTAGATTAATTGCTTTTCTAGAATTTAATTTACATAGCTCATCTGCTAAGAGACTATTATTTGCTATGTTCTATTTCCAGAAATTAGGAAAAGCTTATGTGATAGCACAGTTTCTTCTTCATCCATATTAACTAATGGATTTAGATATGCATACTATACATGCATGCTGCATGCATTCCGCATGTTTAAAATGAAGAAAACTTTCTCAATATAGTCTAGTTACAGTAAAAATGTGTTAAAGCTACCAGGTACTTTGCTATCTATAAATCTTGTTATAAGAAAGAGCGGTGACTTTTGCTGTATATAATAAATAAGAAGATAGGAATACTATTAAGCACATTAGAACTAGATGATTAAAAACTAATGGTAATTATTCATTTATATCTGCCGAGCTATACTATCAATTCCTTAGGATAGTCGGTTGATAGATTTGGAAATATTTTCGAAATTTATCGAAACACTTCGAATGTAATGAACATGCTAGCTAACTTATTGTTGTAATTTTCCATCCATCACTTTTCCAATTCTGATAAACACGATTCTAATGTTTCGAGTTTTATAAAATAATTATTTAGTACATTTCACTGAATATTTCCCATAATTCGTCTTCATTTTTTACGAGTTTAAATTCTCAGTATTACGACTAAAGTCCTCATTTAGATACATCGGCAAATATGAATCTTTATATCATATTTTACAAACTCTATTTATTACTTCCTTTCCATTTGATTTGATTTTTTTTCAGGCTGCTATATCAATAGTTTACCATTATCTTGTTAGCTTGAATTCGAATCAAGTTAGTAGTTAACCTTATCTTTTCGCGTAAGATACATACATTGTTTTTGATTTAAAGTAAGAACAGGGCTTTCAAAATTTCTCGTATTTTATATTTTTTGTTAATAGGTGCTCTGCTTTAACTGCTAATTTGTAAATCGTATAAACTATTAGCTGCCTGATTTATTTATTTAATACGTATACCATTGTTGATTAATAAACAATGTCAAGCAGCAAGTAAGCGTCATAACGGCTTCTCTATTGAATCGATTCGTAAAATAATTGGATATCTAGAGGTATCCATGTTTATACTGAGGCAGATTTATCTTGGTGCAAATTTTACGGCTCTACATACATAATATACAAACCTAAGCGTGCTGGAACTTTTGGTTAACTTTCTATTATTGGCAATGAAATTTTACTCCAAATATTTTTATGATCTATATTTCTGGTTATAGTTTGTTTATTCCTTTCTGACGTATTCATAAATATTTGATATAGAGCCGTACATACATGTTTGCGCTAAACAACTAGTTGTCACATGCAGAATAATACAAAAAATTGCTTACTCATAAATATTTACAGTTTGGAGGTGTGATCGGTTTATACAATACCAATCACAAATAAGATACAAGACAGTATGTACTATACACGTGCCGCGCGATATTGCTATTAGAGGCCTCTTAAATTTTGCAAAAATTCGCTAATTAAATCAGTAGCCTGGTATGTTAATTGGTATCTTTATGATTTCTAACATGCATGACGTTATTAACATCCACTGATGTAATTGCTATTTGTACCAAACTAATGTTTTTACGAGTATGATAGTAATGTTGATTTCCTGGATACTACAGAGCCAATTAATTTCATCAACATATTTATCTCGTGCAGTGCAGAGTAAATCGGTCAAGTTCTATGTTGAACGTTTACAAGTCATGAAATTGATAATTTGTTAAATAATCCACAAAAAATTAATTACTGGTGATACAGAACTGGTTTAAGTTTGTTAAAATAGTATTGTATTTGTTATTATACGAAGAAAAAAATGAAGCTATGACAAACGAAATTCTAGATTTTTTTTTAATATGAAAAATCTGAGTTTCTTCTTTTATTACTAGCTCCTTTATTTAACCTATCTGAGCAAAAAACACATCATCAAGGCTACTTTTGATGTTGTAACTAATAACGTACTTGCATTTTTAGATGAAATCTCGGTTCTTGTTTACCGTCATCAACTTTCATATTTCTTAAGGAAACCATATTGCGTTCTCACAGGAGCCTTTTTTCAAGTTTTAGAAAGAAAACTGTAGTAAATATGTTTTATTCACCGAGCCAAAATGCAGCAATGCTATGCAAGATATTTGCAATTGTATCCAGAACATCAACAGTCACAATGTACAGTTTTTCTAGATCTTGCTAGAAGCTTGGTTAATAATGTATTATTTACATAGACACGTCATCATGTATATATAAACCTCAGCAGCAATTTGAAGAAAATTAACGGCATACTCGTTTATTCTTATTTTCATAAAACGTAATTACCATCATGTAATGTTTCACAATCATATATGTGTGGTCCTATAAGGCAATTCCTCAAAATGCCTATGCAATCGTTTAATCCAAAACTATGTTGTATAACAATTAACATCTCATTTCTTTTGCTCGATATACGACATTTTTCTATTACTATCAATTTCAATGTTTGATAGTATGAAATTTCATGCCCACGTCATTTATTCTTTATTAATTAAGGCATATTATCGAAAACATCAGTCAATATGTTCATATATGGTTGATACTAGAAAAATAACTTTTTTCTGGCAGTGTGATAAAACAACATGGCTCTCATAAGTTGATGCTGGCCACAAAAAATCGAAACATCGCGATCAAAAGTACCCTGTAGAAGGCGTGTTTAGTTTTTCTCTATAAAGTCAAGTAAAGATACTAGTGGTAAAAGGAGAAAATCTCGAACGTCATTTCATATAGGCTCAATTGCTGTTCGGATTGATAAGAAATATCAAGTCTAAGTGTGATATATCACACTTAGACTTCATTGTTTTACAATCAAGCTGGAGGGCAAACGGTTTATCATGGAATCGTAACATTTGGTGTGCAGGCCTCTTTGGTTCTATAGGCATCGCTTAGTGAACGTTTTTCTCTGATCTCCTTAGTTTTCGATTTATCGTAATTTATCGATATTTTTGAGTCTGTGTATGAGTATTGTAGGTGTATATTATGAACAATTCCCTTCGAAAATCATAATCATATCGAAAAATCGGACGATGCTTTCGACAAGCCAAAACATTAATTTTTTTCGTAAGTGAGTTTATTACGAAATACGTATAATATATCATTCTCATTTGAGGTAGAGACAATGCCAAATTAAAACACGGAATACACATTATACAGATTACATGAATATACGAATATACAGAAAATAATGTTCAAGTAAGCATTATTCTAAATCGGGTAAAAATATCCGCTATTAATGTTCGCGGTAATTAGGGCTGTGCAAAAATATCGATATATCGATATTATCGATGTATAAATCTGTTATCGAATGCCGATAAGAGGAATAAAAATTATCGATACATTGATATACTCGATACATGTAGCAACAAAATAGAAACTACGTGCGAACGGATAGTGCTTAATATATTTTTCGAACAGAGATCAATTAGACGTACCAAATTATTATTATTATTCTTCATTATACTAAATTAAAATTATATTAGACATAAAAGGGTAATATAAATAATGGGAAATATATGGGTTAGATAGTGTACTGTAATATTTTTAATTCGAAAAGTATTGTATATATCTATTAACAAAACATAAAAAAGCGGATAAGTATATAACAAATAATTTTAAAACGTTGTTGGAACTATAGATTTATTTAAAAATAGAAATATTAATTGTTCGGCATGTTCTCCTGTGAGTGAACTACGAGAATCACTTATTAGATTGCCACCGGTACTGAATACCCGTTCCGACGTTGGTGGCTTGTAAACATGAGCATTTTTTGCCAATTGTGTCAGTCACTTAAAGATGTGGAGGGAGAGCATTCCATAACAATGGGTATATTTTTCTTGATTGGTGCAGTTTGTTGGTCTGTAGAAGATGCTCGTTCTATACTAATGGACGTGCTGCTTTTATCATAAGTTAATGATTGATTGTCTGTGTTGTCTTCATACGATGCTACACTTAAATTATTATTTTTTTTATTATTTTTTTTTATTTTTTTTTTTTTTTTTTTTACCTCCACATACTCCACCTTCCCCAAGCGACGCTCACGCAAGAGCGCGAGTGTCCCTCGGGTCCCTCACGCTGGAAGTCCGCAGCCCCCCCACTCTGCAAACAGAACAGGGGCACCAACGAACTCCCCCAAGTACAAAATCTGTGTTAAACAATTACAAATGTTCAGTTAATAAACTATTCCTAATTCCTGAATTAATAACTGACCATAACAAAAAAAAAAAAATCTTACTGCTGTTAATGAAATGCTACAAAGCATAGCTTGACTGTAGCAACACAAAATTACAACTACAAGACAGTGAACACTAGTATATAACTACCCGTTCCACGACAGGAACCAACAGATTAAATAAGTGAATTTAAGGTAAGGGCACAATACAATTTTTAGAAAATTAGATATAAGTAACTAAACCCAGAGACACTAACCACATGTTCGAGGCATTCTCCATAGTAGCCATTCACTCACCAACCGCATCAACCCTTATAATTCTTCTTGCAATAACCATTGAACCATATTCCTCTTTAAAATGCCTACTCGTTTTTCCTCCCTTATCAACGGAGGAAGTTGGTTAAACATTCGCGGCAAAAATGCTTTTGGTATTCGTTGCCCATATTTGTTCGTGAATCTTGTTCCAGTCATAGCTCTATCCTCTCTCAGCCGGGTCTGGTGCTCATGATAGATTCGCGGCATTTCCCGTATTGAAGCCACGTTGTTTATTATTGTCCTTAGGAAAAACAACTTTTTTATTTTCAAAATCGCCAGTAACTGATACGGATCTGTTTGAACATCACGTAAATTGTTTTCAGGGTGTCGCCAAGCAATGTATCTTACGATACGATCCTGCAATGCACTTATTCTGTTAAAGTGAACTTCAGAGCAATGTCCCCATACCGTCAGTGCGTATGAGCATAGTGATTCAAATAGTGCATGATAAATAGTCTTCAATGTAGCACTTGGTAAAAAATCCTTTAAATAATAAAATTGCGCACATACATTTCTCAGTTTCTTTACCAAGCCATTAACATGGTCCGACCATAGAAAATGCTGATCAACATGCAATCCCAAGTAGACATAACTATCCACACTCGGTATACTTTCACAATTACAATCGTTTAACCCATGCAGGCAATCATAGTTATGAAATTTTATATGTACTTGATTGTCAGGCATATTAATAGTAGCAGTATTTTCAAAAGAAGCATGGGAAGTATCTGCTACCGTATAATAATGTTCAGGTATAGCGTTAGGGTTGTATGGAAAGATTCCGCATGCTTTGAAACCTGAAAGAGCACTGACCGTAGAAGTTGTACGAATCCAAACTGCTCCATTTAGTTTTCCAGCTTGATATCTTGTGATTTTTCTTTCTTTATTTGCAACAATCCACTGACACAATTCTGTTGCATAAAACGTTTTAAATGGTTCGAAGAACGATCGATCTAATGGTTGTAAACCGTGAGTCGTGACTGGGAAGTCGTAAGAGAATTACATCATGTGAAGCTGCTGTTTCCAACATCTCAATATCGTTGAAATGGGAACCATGACCATCAAGTAGCAACAGAAATTTCCCTAGAGGTTTTCGAGGAATAAAATGCTCTACTAACCACATGAATAGGCCTGAGTTTATGTACGCAAATTTTTTTTTTGACAACAGAACCAGGTGGTAATCCGTCTAAAAATTCAGGCCAATTTGCTTCCTTTAGTAGCTATGACTTTTTCGGATTTGTTTAAAAAATTTCCCAATTTCTTCTCTTGTAAATCCTAACGCTCGAGCTCGAGCCCTCTGCTTTTCTAACACTTAGAGTTTCATGACTTTCTAAGAAGCTTTGAAGTCACTGTTTTCTAGCCGTTTCTGATACTACATCAAAATTATGTTTAATATTTAATTTCTGCGCTAATTGAAAGGCCAATTTTCTAACATCAGTACGGATAGGTACATGGAAAGCCCGATTTTTCTAGCTTCTTAATATGCAATACTAATTCTTTTTCTCCGTCATAACCAAGAATTGGGACTTTCCCAAGTCCACATTTAATGTAGTGCTTTTTTAACATACGTCGTCTTAATGTACGTGAAGGAATGCCAAAATGTTTGGAGGCTGCATTAATGCTCATTACTTCAGATTCTACTTCACACACAGCTTCTTTTAATGCTTCCTCTGACGAGGTTGCACTCAAAATGTTGCAATCAAAATGTATACATTATTTAACCCATAAATCATAATAAACTTGACTGCTGCAAAAAGTTTGTTGTTACTGCTAATCTTCTAATTATACTATACAGCAAAGTAATTTCAGAGTAATAGCGTGTTAACGAAAATTTAAGCGGTAAAATAAGTTTCTAATATTTAGTTTACATATTTTGGATTTCTGTAGTAGATATACCAAAATACTAAAAGCCTAAAACATAGTTCTAATTTTCTTTGAATGTTCTATGCTTGCCATTATACCAAGAATTTTGACTTGAAGCAAACGGTATACAGACAAAGTTTGCAGTAAGTACATTGGCGTACTTCTGATTAGTGTATTGACCTTGTATTTACACTGAAACCGAAACTAAGTTAACTATGCTTGAATCGTCTGCCCAGAAATTTAAACCGATAGAAGTTGGTACTTGCGTAAAAGTTGCTATGCCTAAAGTCGATCGGGCTCCTTTAGATAAACAGAATTTGTTAGGCCAGGTTCTGAAGCTAGAAAATGGAGTGTACAGAATAAGAACCAAATCTGTTATGATAAAAAACTGGTTCTCTAGAAATAGATAACAGATAATATGATAACTCTTCGTGAAGCGGTAACACTAGAATCAAAATTTGGAGTACAGGGATACAAGAAATGTTTTTGCAGGGCGTCTAAAATTCAATGTAACACAAACAGGTGTTGTTGTAAAAAAACTGGGGTCTTGTGCAATTCTAGGTGCCATAACAGTGGCACATGTCCAAACAAATGACTATAGTCTAATATATTTTAAATTGATTTAGAAATTAAATGTATGTACTTTTAACATCTATTGTAATTATTTATATTGAGATATATGAATGAAATAACTAAGATTTGTATTCATGTATTTATTCATTGTTATTTACTAACCCATTTGTAAAATTTTATACAATTATAGGCTAAATACTTTGCTTGTAGAAGTTTTGAAAAATTTTAGAAAGATATCTTGCAATATCGATGACATAATTCAATGATAATTATTCAATTTGCCTAACTGCAGGTAGGTATTTTGAAAAAAGAGTGAAAATATTCAGGGCGATAGCACAATTACGGGTCTTTGGTACAAACGCCGGCATTTTGCATAATGCCTAGACTTTTTGAAAAAAGCCGGGATTATTCAAACTGCCTGCGACATATACATGTATACGTCAAGAAATTATAGTTCGGTGTTAAAATAGTACTTTTAGTATTGGGTGAACAGAAATTCGAAGCGGTGTACGTTTAAATTTCATAAAATGTGACTTCAGACTTATGTGATGACCTGCTATGAAACCGTAAAATATTTAATAGTAATTATAAATTAGAGATAGCAGAAACTATCAGTCACTATTTAATTTTATACAGTTTCTAGGTATACTTTTTACCATTTCAAGTTGCTATGCTGTAAATACAAAAAAATATACATAACATTTATTATTATAAGTACGTAGTAAATAACAAATCTGACGGTAAACCGTATCATTTTATTTGCATTTGAAGAATAAGTTGAAAGCGAGCAAACATCGCAAATCTATTTGTAATTCAAAATTAATTCCATTTTTATAATCTTCGCATTGTAAATATCCAGACGTTATATAATTCTTTAATATTTTAATGTATGTACCTGGCAAAGCTTTAGCTAGAGATTAAATAAATATATTATTGTGGTTGTCTCTATACATATTTACTCGTTCTCTATTTGTTGCAGGCATAAAAGAAATGTGCGGGGAGGAGTTGAAGAGGCACCAAGGAGAATTAAAAGTCGTAGATCAGCCACGCTTGAGTGGGCTCTGCGACTCGGGTATACCACCAATGAATTCACTAAGCGGGAATTCAAATGACGGAGACAAGCCATCGAAGCAAAAACGACATAGAACGCGTTTTACTCCTGCACAACTCAACGAACTAGAGAGATGTTTTTCTAAAACTCACTATCCAGATATTTTCATGAGAGAAGAAATCGCGATGAGAATCGGTCTCACAGAATCCAGAGTACAAGTAAGTTGTTTATAATTCTAAGAGCAGTAAATCATTCACAACATAATACACTATCAGGATTGGAATAATGAATGTTGTAACAAAGAAGAATTTACTGATATTTAATATTACAAAAAATATTGATAAACTCAAAAGCGCCTTTAACTGTTTAAAATATGTATTTAAAGCAAATAGATAACATGTCAGTAACCAGGATTGATTTACATTGTGTTATGCAGGTATTTACACTCTATTTGTTAATTTATTTTATTTAAGCATGTTTAATGGAAGGGGTAAACTGTTGTGTCAAATTTTCAGTTTTCTTGATGTTGAGTTAAGAGTATGGATCAAGTAAAATGTTTATGTACTATATAAATATATATAAAATAATCATTGCTTTAATTGAATTAAACAACTCTGTGTTTAATCGGATACTAACATTGAGATAGTAGCGATGCTAAGTAATCAATTTATAAGCATTGAAAAATTATGTTTGACATTACTAGTGAAACAGGTATAAAATGTCCAGGGAAACTTTTACTTTCTTATTAAGTAATTTATTCTCGTGTTTTATGAAAGGTGCTAATAATTGCTCTCTAGTATTGTACTGATAAAGTCGCAGGCGTTCTATAACCTTCAGTTATCATCCAGTAAAATTTAATTAGTTTTAAATTTAATAAGTAGAATTTATTAAAATGTTTCGTTAGTTTTACTTCCTTCACTAGTCTCGTTTGCTAAATAATTGGAGATATCGGTGTTTGGGTGTATCTTATTAAGAGAAAATCGCAATCGGCTATCACTATTGCACAGACTGAAATCGCACTTGGTGTTGAGAAGCTAACGGTTGAGGATATATCTGTTTGAGGAGTCCTAGTAACTATGGAGTTGGATTGGTCAATGACTACAATACAGGTATGGGTGCAATAATAATAATCCTTTATAAGACACTTATTAATAGTGAAAACAGAAACAAGAAAACGTTTTATACTAGAAGACTTACATGCATAGTCTACGTGTGAGTTCAATTCGAAAGTTTGTTCATTCGTTTGTAGAAGTTGCGACATTATACATTTTGAAAGACATGGGTCTTATGGGATACTTGGGCATCCAAATACATATTTTTCGCACCTTCCGCCATACCTTCAAAATTGTTACATTTCATTTAGGGTGCGTTTATCAATGTGAGGATAAAAGTGTTGGTTAAGTAACTGATAGATATTGCTGACTGGCAGATACAATTTAGCAATTACAATACTTTATCTTGCAGATAACTTCAATTTAACACTCAATAAACGTTTCATTGTAATTGCAAGTGCTTTTATTTATCCTCACATTGATAAACCCACCCTTAGTAGTATAAATTAAACTAAATTTTTACCTCAATAAAGGTTGCTCTTCTACCTTTGTACTTAAGAAAGCGATGCAAATTCAAATTATTCTTCTATTTGATCGGTCTATAACCAAAGTAATTGTTTTGAAGTTCTATTTATTAGGTGGTATGTGTTTTCAGTCGAAATAATTATTTACATATTCACTCACGTAATTTATTTATGCACTCTACAAGTAAACGTGGTAGGATCGTGCGTGTACATTCTAATTTCCAATTCTAATTCTAATAATAAATTTTATGCAATAACATTAATTGGATGCCCTTTTAATTTTAGTTGGTAATTTTATGCTCTGAATTGTTTTGTCCACGTCTTCTCTTCGTCAGCCAGCATATTAAGATTAGAATAATATCAATTAGTATGCAGGAAATTAAGATTTTCGCATTTAGAATAAAAACCTATACAATCTCATAGTATATTGGCTAAAACGGGGATAAGTTCGCACATATGCGGAGGTAAGTACAGGTGCGCTCTCTGTACAATGATTATATTTCAGTAACACGCTTTATTAAGCTGATATCACATAGCAATATGTTTAGGAACACACCATTCTATTCAATAAGCTCATTTAAAATTACAATTTTGTGTACTACGAGAGACAAGCTACAATTATAGAGAATAGAAAGATTGATACAAGTTTTTAGGATTTTTATTTCAAATATGCTCAAAGTAATTGCCATTTACACTAATGCACTTAACCATTCTAAAAAAAACACTTAACGGCGATGTCAATCTCTCCTTCTGACTGGAACCTTTTCCATCAAATGTTTTTTGAGCTCAAAAATAACCAGAAGTCACACATCGCCAAATCCGGTGAGCAAGGTCATGCGACGATGTGTTATCATAATGTAACATGATTCCTTTTCTGAGAACTTTACTGAACACAGTAGGCAAACAATTTTCAACATACCATTTAACGATAACTGTCTTCTGATCTTCTCATTTAATTCCGGCTCGTTGTTTTTTCACCATCGTAGGTGTTTTCACTCATCTTATTGTATCCTGATTCGGCTTTCTTGACGAGAGAAATAATTTGATGGCTTCCAGCATTCAACATATCTAATGTTCGTTGGCAAATTCTAACATGTTCTGTTTTTTATAAATCTGTCAGATGATTAGCAGAGCATCCAATCTTCCACCATCTTCTTCATAGCGACAATGTTTTCGGGGTTAACAGCACTTCAAGGAGGGCCAGCTCCTTTTCTGTGTACTACCGACTTGCAACTTCGTTCAAATTCGTTTTACCATCTATAAACAGTAGCCAATGACGGTACGAGATTCCCAGATGCCGATTTTAAACTTCCCTTACACTCATACGTGGTCAAGCCTTTCTTCATAGTAAATCATTACCCGAAACTTCTCTCCTGATAATTCAATTTTTTCGATAACAGAAGCTTATTCTATGGACTATTTTTTAGACACTGTTCAAACGAATTGCACAACCTAAACTGCAATTGATAGATAAAATAATGCACTATTTAATAAACAACAATTTGTTTTGCACGTGTAACTAGATTTTTCGATTCTCAATAATTGTAGCTTATCCCTCGTATTATGTTTAAGGATTATGTTTCGTGCAATTTTATATCAAACTATTGCCTTTTATTTCTAGTTGACAATAATTACCAATATAACAAATACTGAAATTTAATTCATTTGTTATCCATTTGTACTCGCGTTGAGTTAATTTTTGTTTAACGAAAAAATTTCTGTTTTGTTGGGGAAAGGTACATTGTGTCTGTTGGGACTTTAATAACCATTTCAAGAGTAGTTTATAACTTAGAAACTGGACGTAATAACGAATATTGTCATTTCTATTTTCTTTGCTGATTTTATAAAACAGATCTAGTCACTTGAAACATGGTTGCGTGTTCTGTGTTAAGGACGATTGGTATGTATTATAATAGCATTTGAATTCAATTCATTGATATTGTGCTACTAAATATAAAAGCCATAACTCCACTTTGTCTTCTCCTTATCACGGAATAATTGTTATACATTGTGTCTAAAGTTCTAAAAAAGTTGCTTATTGCTGACTTTCTTGTTATTACCAAGTTGGTGATATTTTTTTGTTGGGATTGATATGGTGAAAGAAAACCAATTGAATATTCTGTTCCCGTTCCGCTGTTTTAGATATTTTTCAAGAAAACAATATTTTGAACAAATCATTATTACTACTACTGTAACTCTAAAACATAAGCAGGTACAAAACAAAATTTGCAATAATTACCAGATAATGTACCGGGTGATTCAGTAAGGGCGGCGATCGGCTGTATCTCTGCTATATTCTTACGTGGATAAACCGAGAACGGATAGAGATATCGATATAAATTTCTTTTATAAAAATCTATAAAATGGTCCATCAAATAAGCTTTAAAATATTCAGATCGGTTAAACGATTCGGGAGATATTAAAATTTAAATATTGAAACATTCCTTGGCTCCCTCCTTTCTTATTATGGCAGATACGAAAAAAAAAGGCATTAAACAAGCTACTACGACATTAGCTCAGCTTTCAAATGATGCTTTCAAAGTTATACCTTAACACGCAATTTCCTGAGGTAGGTAATACTCATTTTATAATTGAAAATAACAGACACACCCCTTAGCGGTAACATTTCGAACTTTTAAATAATTTCCGAATAGTTCATTAGTTATGCAATTTTTTCCCCGAACCTCTACGCGTAGAAGTTTCCAAGATACAGCCGATTGCCACCCTTACTGAATCACCCGGTACAAGTGAATGATTCTGGAATGGATAATGCCGGTTTTTCTAATAGTTGTTAATCGAATAGTTTTTTCTGATTTTGTATTCAACATTAGTAAATTGTAGCCTGGAAAATTCTATTTACTCATCTCGAAAATTTTGATATTTTTTATTAATGTGTTGTGGGTGCTTAGTTGCAGTGACTCCGTAAGCTGTATTACTTGTCTGGCTATCACTGCAACTCTCGCGGTGTAGTTTGATGTGTGTAAGTTGTGTTCAAATGGCTTTGTGACAGCATCGTATCGCCTCTTATGATGCCGCGCTGTTAATCACTTTGCTCCCAACAGCGAATGGCAAGTCGATCCGGGATTAAACTCTCTGAAAAAATGTCACCGTCCCTCCAGAGAATCGAACCCCGGCACCTATCGTCCTCTCACAACGATAGTCAGCCGCCTAACCACTGCGGCCATCGACCCGTTATGCGGACAGGATATTAAATTTTTAGAAAAATTCAATAGAAACACTTAGTGCCAAATACGCAATGCTTTTTACATTTGTGTAGAAAAGTGTGAAATAGTGAATCTTAATTTAAGATATTAATGAAGAATAAATAATCACAAAAAATTATTTGCCTGCTTACATACACATTATTTCAGGAACACATATACACATATTATATCAGGAAGTTCTAGTACTCTCTCAAATATAGCTGTCTTCAAGATTATGGAAAAATGTAGAGGGCGTTCCATGTAAAGCTGTTGTGAATACTTAGAATTGTTGTTCCGGTTTCACCATCTCAATTAGAACAAAAAATATCACCAATTTGCTGCTTTAACTAACTTCATAGTACGGTAGTTAGCGATGCCGATCATTCAACTTTACATATAATAATAATAATAATAATAATAATAATAATAATAATAATAATAATAATAATAATAATGTTTATTAATCCCAAATTTTTTTTGCATACTTTTTATATAATTTACATTACAATAGAATATTTGAATTAAATGGTAGAGATGTCAGTATCTGGTATAACCAGTAACTGATTTTCAATCTCAACCACTCAGCAGCAACTATAATAATATTTGATGTCTATAATTCTGAGAGAAAAAAAAGTAAATAATAATAATAATAGTACAATCAACAACCAAAATAATAATAATAATAATAATAATAATAAACACAATATTTTCTAAGTAATGGAGCTTTGGTGCTGGAGTAATAGGTACATGTTTGATTTTTAATTTAAAATTATGCAATGCCAACTGCTTATAATCGTACGGAAACCCATTGTAGACCTTAGCAATGTTATAACTAAATGAACGACGAAACAGCTCAGTCTTAAATTTAGGCATTTCTATGAAATGTTTATGTCTTACATTAATATTATGGGTATCTGTACGATAGCGAATTTTATTATATAGATAAGGTGGACTGCTCCTTTGTATTATTGTATGGAAAAAACACGCCATATGATACTTCCGCCGATACTCCATTTTTAGCCAACCGGACCTGGACAAAGAGCCAGAGATATGCTGAAATTTACGGACTCCATAAACAAACCTCAAACAAGAATTTTGAAATCGCTGAATTCGCTGTTGGCAAACATAATCCAAGCATGGCCCATAAACAGCGTCACAGTAATCAAAGTTGGACAAAAGTAATGAGTTAGTAAGGAGAAGCTTCAAATTTGTATCCAAGTAGTGCCTATTTCCATACAACAACTTTAAAACACTGAAGGACTTCCTAATCGTACTAGATACATGTGCTCGAAATCTCAGTGATCTGTCTAACGTCAAACCCAACACCTTTATAACATCCTGCTTTTGTAATTGCTCTCCGTATATTTTGACTGATACTAAATTTACATAAGGCGCATGGGCTTTTCTAGAGAAACAAATAACCGAAGACTTCTTCGAATTTATTCTTAAATAATGTTGTTCGGCCAGGGTAACAAATTTTTTAACATCCTCATTAACCCTTGCGTTAGCCAAATGTATATCCCCAGGCTCAAATGCCAAATACAGTAAAGTATCATCAGCATAGTAATGGCCCCGACCGTACTGCAGCTGCTCATTTAAATAATTTGTGTAAATTATGTACAACAGCGGACCCAAAACAGATCCTTGCGGCACACCGCACCCAACCTCTCGCGCTTCCGATTCTTGATCATCAATCACCAATTGCTTTCTATTTGTCAAATAACTATCAAACATTTGAATTGCTTTATTAGATAGACCTATATAATGAAGGATATTACGTAATAATTTATTATCGATTGTATCAAACGCTTTAGAGAAGTAAATTGCTACCATTATAACTATTTTATTGCTATCTAAAGCTGTTATTATGTCATCTACTAAGTGTGCTAAAGCAGTGCTACAACTGAATCCCTCTCTAAAGCCAGACTGTGTATCTGGTAATATATGATTATCTATCAAATGTTGACGCAGCTGGGATGCTAGAACTTTTTCTAATATTTTCGACAAACATGGTAAAATACTAATAGGACGCAACTCGGAAAAGTTTGAAGGTGAATTACACTTCGGTAAAGGCATGACTCGTGATATTTTCCATTGTTCAGGAAAAACCGAATGTTCTATACACATGTTCATCAAATATGTTAATATTGGAACGATTACTGGACAGCAAAGTTTAATCAATTTGATGTTTAAGCCGTCAACATGGTGTATATTTGATCAACTGACTATCTTGCAATATAATAGTAAGTAATAGACACAAATATCACACGTCATTTTGGAAGTAGTAGTGAATTAGCATCTACACAACTTCATTTGGTGAAATGGTGAAAAGTGAAAAATTCAAATTTCATTGTGTTAACATAAAAATAGAGAATCACAGATTGTCTAAAGGTTTTAATCTACATCATTTATACATATCGTTGTATTGTATATCATGCTTTGCAAGCTATTAAATATCGCTATGAACTGAAATTTGAACAGACTTTTAGCTTAAGATATCTACAAAATAGTAAGCAGTCGGTTGAAAATAGCATGCGGACTGAAGTATAAAAAGCCGTGTCATCAGACCAATGAAAGGTCATATTATTATAAAACACACTTAAATAAGTGTTTCTAATGTTTTTTCTGATCATATCATTTTTCAAAACTTATTGTATATTAGGTGTGTAGAACATTCTACTTGGTCTTCAGGTATACGTTTGATAGTTCAGATGAAAGTTTCCACATATTACACTGGAGATATCATAAACTCTAGTTTATCATGTTTGTGTAGTATACCAAACTGTAAATTCTTAATTCCTGCACTATAAAAGGTTCGAATTTACACTATATGCGTTACAAAACGAAATAGACGGAATCAGAACATTTTACCGTGGAAATAAGTTTTGACTCTCAAGTCGCAGGAGGCGCACAGGAAAGGTTTTTGCAAGCGAATTAATTATAATATGCACAAGCTATCATCGCTACATCTATTTTAATGCCCAGTTTCCTATTTTTCTGTACATGTTTTTTTTAAAGAAACTCTTCCAAGCTGAAACATGTGCTGTGTCTTGTACCTATAGTATAGCTAATAAACACTACTAGTTCTACACAGTGGGTGTGTCTCATAGTTATGGCTAGCCGATGCTGCTATAATTGGCTCAAAGTATTGAAGACTGTTAACGCAATCATTATTTACAGCTGAAAAACACGAAGCAATATTTTTCGTTCGTTTTAAGAATCATTTTATTTTGATGGATATAAATGACTAGGTACTTATTTATTGTGATAAATATGCAAATGCAAAGCTTCTTTCGCAACTAGAAGGAAAAATAAAGTAACTCATTTATTGTGTTGTTAAAAGTAATTCGAGATATATAGCATACGCATTTCTCTAATTTTGTCTTACATACTTAAACTTGACCCTGCTATGACGCACTTGCGACGCCACTGGACTTCTAGCGCGCCGTAGTTTGTAAAAGGTGCATACCTATATGTCAGAGTAAATCTTCCGTGCTTCTCCGTATGTTTGCCAGTCAATATTATTGCGAAATCTCGTCACATCATATTTGTGTGAGCTAGTGGATTTATCACATAGTTATTACGACGACAGTAGAATGTTAAGTATCAATCACATGCTACTAGCTACTGTGTCTATTTGTCATTCTAAGAACGGAAGCGGTGTATTGATACAAGTTTGATACTCCAATAAGATATTTAATACGTAAGATAGAGACGAGTAATCGTAAAATACCGATTCCATCGTATTTATTAAAATGAAACAGTTGCATATTATACCTTTACTAAAAAACAGTTTTATTATTTCACCTCACGATTTATTCTCAGATGCAGTGCATACCACCCTCCGAATTAGGAAGTGAGGTTCAAGTTGAGCGACATTTGGGTATCAATTTTTAAGTAACGTTCGCGACCGTCCTCGAATAATAAAACTTTACAACACCGGAAGGGTTATATTTTGTAAAGCTCTCTGTAAACCTGACGGTTGCACGTTCAATCTACACCGCGTCCCCGTTTACTTTATTACGTTTGTAAGTTTTTTACCTGTACTTTTACAACGAACAAACAAAGTCTCGCCTGCCTATGGTTACGTTTGTATACGGTTCCTTTTGTATCTGTATTTTTTGTTACTCTCAGATTTACAACTTGTTGGTTGATCGTTAATACTGATTTTATTAATATATCATTCAACTACCTTGCTTTGTACCAAATTATGTAGCGTGTGTTCATTTCTAGAAGTGATACTCTGATAAACATGGCTTTTATAAGAACCAGAGGACGTTTTTTATCACTTAATGTTTTATTTATATAGCATTTGAAACTGAAATACTTATTGATACACTACTGCCGTGGTGTGGTGTATCTTTTGTGTTGGTCATTCACAAGTTGTTGCAGTATTTAGGAATAGATTTCTTTTATGCACGTTTATTATTGACTTAAAATGACTCACCAGTAAAGGTTAGATTTACAATTATTGGTCGGAAATTAAAGCGCGCCAAATACGATGAACATTATCCTATAAACTACTACTGAAGAATTTGAAAATCAACAAACAATAGTATTACTGCAAATTGCTGTAGAAATTGAATCTCTTTAGTATCGTAGCCCATATTCTTTATATTATTTTTTCAGCATCGCAATAATGATGCCCGTTTTCCAAATAGTTCGCATTTTTGGGTCTTTCCAATATCTGTTGTAAAGTTGAATTAGAGAATAGAAACAATTTTGGCTCAAATTCTTCCTATGTGTGTTTTTGTTTGCGATATTCATTTCCAGTTCGAACACTTTTTAGAACTCCACCGAATGCCGATAAGAGGAATAAAAATTATCGATACATCGATATACTCGATACATGTAGCGACAAAATAGAAACTACGTGCGAACGGATAGTGCTTAATATATTTTTCGAACAGAGATCAATTAGACGTACCAAATTATTATTATTATTCTTCATTATACTAAATTAAAATTATATTAGACATAAAAGGGTAATATAAATAATGGGAAATATATGGGTTAGATAGTGTACTGTAATATTTTTAATTCGAAAAGTATTGTATATATCTATTAACAAAACATAAAAAAGCGGATAAGTATATAACAAATAATTTTAAAACGTTGTTGGAACTATAGATTTATTTAAAAATAGAAATATTAATTGTTCGGCATGTTCTCCTGTGAGTGAACTACGAGAATCACTTATTAGATTGCCACCGGTACTGAATACCCGTTCCGACGTTGGTGGCTTGTAAACATGAGCATTTTTTGCCAATTGTGTCAGTCACTTAAAGATGTGGAGGGAGAGCATTCCATAACAATGGGTATATTTTTCTTGATTGGTGCAGTTTGTTGGTCTGTAGAAGATGCTCGTTCTATACTAATGGACGTGCTGCTTTTATCATAAGTTAAAGTCTGTGTTGTCTTCATACGATGCTGCACTTAAATTATTGTCAGGCATATTAATAGTAGCAGTATTTTCGAAAGAGGCATGGGAAGTATCTGCTACCGTATAATAAATTTTGGCTTAAGTTCTTCCTATGTGTGTTTTTGTTTGCGATATTCATTTCCAGTTCGAACACTTTTTAGAACTCCACAAAAAACTTATATTGTCCTCAAAATATTTGTTGTACATCTTTCTGTCATTGTTTACTTTTTTGTTGTTTTCATCATTCTACTAGTTAGTTTCCTATTTGACAGATTACCTGGTTTATCATTTACTTATTTCTGAAGCTCATATTCATCAACTTGAAACTTTTCCGTTTGGAATTCATTTGGATTTTTGTCTAGGTGCAAATGCTTACATTTTTACAGAGTGTTATCGATTTATGGATCTCTACCTACTTTGACGTCTTTGATGTAATTTTTAGAAGGGTATATTTATGAGTAGATATTTTGCTGCATGATGGACATACGGATCTCTTTATGTTAGTTGTTTATTCTTTGCGGAAATGTTCGTGATAAAAAAAAACCTACGATTGGTTTACACTTGCTGTTTCTCATATCTTCGCTGTAGTTTCCTTTTCCCATTCTTTGATTTAACTTTTCTAAAATGTGATTTGTTTTGCTTTTTACATTGGTTAGTTGATATTCGTCAAGTCTAGATAAAGATCATTATCCCATATACATATGTAATACATAATATGTATGATTAATTGTTTCGTGTGAAATTATATTGTACTGTATATACGTATGTATTATATATAATTAGATTAATTATTATTTTTTTTATCTTTTTAGTTAGAATATTTCCAATGTAGATCTCTCCTTCTTCATAAACCATAGTATGTGTTTTTCATAACCGTTACTTTCATCGCCAGGTTTCAGTTTAATCTCGCTAGTTTTTTTTTGTATTACGCGTTATACTAAGTAGTCAGTATAGGACAAACCATACCCTAGACTACTTTGACTATAACATACATATATCTAACCATGGTGCGATGACGTTGGTGCAATCAGCGGATATAGAACCGATTTGTCTGAATGTTGGAAATATTCTACAGTAAGATTAGGGACTCGTCGAATGATGTTCGCCTTCCTGGACAGCAACATTGTTCATTCAATGTAAATAAATATGAAAATATGCTCCGGAAAGTTGCTTCTGATCATGTCATTAACTGTAGTGGAAGAAGCTAAATACGTATTATCTCTATTGTCACCGTTGGCGGTGAGATCACGGTTTCTATGTTGAAGGCGTTCACCGTTTAATGTAGATGTAGTTCATTTATAGAGGATAGAATACTACTTTTAGCTAAATTCATTTCTATTCTAAATCCAAGGTCTCACATTTTAATAAACGCAACGGAGTCAGATGCTCTGGTGGCTGTATTCGGTACATGTTTCAAGTGTAATTTCTACGTTAGTTTAGAGTCACAAATCATATCCAGATAATTATGTGATACGAGTCAGATGCTAGTGTTGCATTTATGGTATAGTAGGCTTTCGAAAGTTGAACCGTCGGATTTTGTTTTTCTTGACACTAATCAATTTGCATATAGTTGTGTCAACTTCACTCTTTTGCTAAGCACACTCCATTAACAGAAATGATGCCCGGTTGAAAACTCCCTGAGCGCCCATGAAAGTAACCAACTTAATTTCTGAGTTACCAATAGAAATTTTTGTTTATCGCGCAAGGTTGCGATTAATTTCCTAAAATTTTCTTGCCCTAGCTTACCCTGTTATATGTTTACCAAGCTTTGATAGGAAATTAATGAATCTTGTTTAATCAAGATAAAGGAGGGGATAAATGAGGAAGTTACTTTACAATAAAAAATTGATGGATAATATTTATTTCTATAGCAGAGTAATGCTACCTACAATGGAGATTTTGAACGTAATTTTGATGAATGTTTTATAATTTGAAGTTTTGTATTCTGAATGAACTCACTGAAAATCGACTGATTCAATCTAGAGTTGATATTTATTTAACTCTATCCATATCAGCCTACAATGAACAACTTAAAGTTAATAGAGGACAAGTATAACCTATCGTCAGGCAAAATTACATTCGCGTTTATTTCAACTTAAAAGATCGCTTATTGAATATAAAAATAATAATTAAGTGTTCTGGGTTACAGTTTGGCTCCTTCAAAAGTCGTAAAAGTATGTCTTGCAACTTCATGGAATGAACTATTTCATACTAAAAAGCCTTAGAAGAAATCAACCAACTCAAAAAATGTAAATTTACAGATAAATTAAATCAACATTCAGAATATTTAGTAACGAATATACGATCAGCAATTTCCTTAATAACACAACGTAACAATCACTAAAGAAAATTATACAAACCGGCGACGGATAATATTCAATTAATAATAATTATACAAAGAGGGAGAAACTTGGAGCAAGTTCGTAATTCAGTAAAATCAGGGATTAAGGCGAGGTTTAGATTTTCAGGTTGGCAAGCTGAATAAGCTGTCGTTTATGAAACTTTCATTTCAGCACAAAATTGAACTTTGTAGTTACTTTGAAGAAATAACGTTTAATCCTCAAAGTCAAGTAATGCATTATTTACTCTTTTCGTTTTTGTACTTATATGGTTACACACGTTTCGTTTTGAATTGTTACGTATACAGTTTTAAAACAAAGTTAGCACACTAACTGGTGGACAGTCTTTGTGGATTATTAAGTGCAACAGACCTGTTCACATTAAACACAGATTTCGAATCAACATCAAATATTAACCATTAAACGAAAAGCTTTTTGAACGCGACCTTCATATCAAAGTGTTGAGCATTTTAAAATGTAGATGTCAATTACACGGCAAAAATGCATTTACTTGTATCTGCAGAGGAAAACCCGTCACAAAGTTTAATGAAAAATGACTACTAACAGGGAATTTATTTTAGACGAGTGCTATATTTTTAATGACCGAATACATATATGACACATGATATTGTATGAACATAGAAATCTATTTTATTTCATATCAACAGGGACGCTTGATAGATAACGTTTATAATAATAACTTTTAAATATAAAATACAAATATAATTTGCCATCTAATTCGAAGTGTGATTTATTAAAAATTTGGAATCGATTCGTGGATGATTTCAGTATACAAGTGCTTTGTACAATTCACTTCAATCATTCGAATACGTTTAAAAATTGCTATATATAAAATTTACAGTACCTTACTAACGAAGAGTATTAAACGGGTTGAGTGTTTTGTTTGTAGATATGTTTAATAAAATTAGAGGCTGGTTGGGCCGATAATTAAAACAAATGTTTGTAAGAAATAAAAATATTTAAGCGTTCAGAATCTTACGTTATCTATGGGAGGGTGAAATAATAAGTGCTACATAAATTAAATTCCATTTTATATTTTTGAATAGCATCCTTTTAATTGAATACATTTTGCCCATTGATGATATAAAAAACTTGTATGATGTAAGTTTTTCTCCTTCTAGGTTTTTTCGGTACGTTTTTTGCGTATTATGAAGATAGTATTTATTAGATAGTGAAAAATCTAGATAATATCGGGAACGACTAATCAATTCAAATCATCAAAATGTATATAAAAAAATGTAAGTCAGTTTTGTTTTAATTCATATAAACTTATTCGAGAATGTTGATACGAGTATATTGTATATATTCTTCCTTATAGCAAACGAGGTATTTGTCTAGCGCATTACCTTGAGGAACAGGCAAAAAGTTGTTTTGTCCTCTGTCTGTCTCAGAAAGAAAAATATAAGCTTCTGATAGCATATTTTCTCCTGAATTCGACAATGATATCGGATCTTTGCCACCAGGTAAGGTTTCCCAGAGAGGAGCAATTTAAAAAAATTCTATATTCCTAACCACACAATATTCAAACATTCTGACTCATCTAGCTAGGAAGAAATAACAATATTTTGCTTTATTTTGCTCGTAAAGCATCCTTCTTGAGATGGTTCAACAATAATCTGCCAGCATGTTAGGATTCCATTTGATTTGATACCAGTGTCGAAGTCTCCTGATGTAAGTGTTCGCTATGGCCATTGCTGACGGCGTGTGTAGGAAGTGTATTTTTATGGACATATTACAACTAAAATTTTTATAAGGCTCCATAAGATCGTTGATATTTTCACCGTAATTTTCCGCTTTTCGATTCCCCAAAAAGCTAATATTTTTGAAAGTTTGTCAAGTTGTTTTCTCTATTGGATTCAATTGTTTCTCAAATCTGTTATCGTACATTACTGATGATATTTATTGTGGACCCAAAAATATTCCTTCTTTAAAAGAAATGCAAATGCTGGAATAGTGGCTCTGGCAGAGCTCAAGAAAGTTTGTTTAGTTACACCAAATATTTCCATATTCTTAAAATGACCCTTGTGTAGTTTGCATATCTTATTAATAGGCGGTAGAAAACTATCAACAAACGGAGGGCGACCGGGTGCTTTAAAAGTGTACGAGAAATCTGAACAATGACAGCAATCTGCATGTTATTGAAAACTATAGGTATAGAAAATCAACTGTTTTCCATTACACATGTAGGTTAAACGAAATAAGTTTCAGGAAATGGATGGATATTTCAAGAGAATGCATTTTAAATAGTAAAACACCTACTCGATCAAATGCGTTTGAAAAATCTTGTGTAGGCAACATCTAGTTGTGATACTAGGTGTGATTACTAAATTAGACTCTTTTATAACCTATTTTGTTCTTGACTTTTCCATATATAATTTATCATTAAACTGCTATTACTTTCCTTAAAAATAGGTATAAATTCTGATAATTTCCAGTCATCTGGAAAACACAACAACATAGCATTAAATTAAACGATACTCAAGCGATTGCAACAGGAATTCACAGCACAATTTAGTTTCTTAATTGCATATATATAACATCATCTTATCTATTGTAACGAGTTGATAGTCCCAGTGGTTAGGCGGCTGTCCGATGTTGTGAGAGAACGCTAGGAGCTAGGGTTCGGTTTTCGGAGCGGACAGTCTCATTTTTACCAGAGAATTATATTTTGAGAGATCTACGATTCACTGTTGAAAGCATTTTAAACAACGAAATAGTGCTGTAACAAGACCATTGAACATATGTAACACACACAATATACACACCAACAGCTGCTGCTGTTTCTTAGGCAGTATATATTACGAAACCGTCCCAACTATCTACCACAGATAAAAAAATATAGGTATAATTATATACATTTAAAGTTGCCAAATCTTTCTTTCATACTGGCAGAGTTACAGTTACTGATGGGAATTTCTTGTCGTTATGTAGAAATGCAGAGGCGGAGCTTTTAAATTAGCTTTCTAGGAATCACTGATCAAGCGTTATTCTTTTGAAATAGGTTTAATATCAACTCTTTCCATAAGAAAGGAAATGTCATTACAAAACACTAAACCATTTGCCTCTAAAAAAATGTTCTCATAAATACATACCTTCGTATTATATTGAAGAAAATTCCATCCACTAGGCCGGGAACCAAATATTTCATATTGTTTTTTTGGATAATTTTATACCTTTTAGGGCCAATAAAAAGGCTCACATGAACAGTTTGGTACAAAAATTGTATCACCGGAATCTGTTTCTTTTCCTGCCTTATTTTTATCAGAATCTGAGCTCTCTTCATCTAATGTCACATGTTCTGGTAGGTTTAGTGTGGGCAATTTTTTGCAATACGGAACTGATCTCATTGCAGAGTGCAAGTTAAGATACAACACTGTATGTATTGGTTTCTACCTTATCGATTTAATGTCGATTAAGCAGAAATACCAGCCATAGAAATGACCTTTGAGCTCCATCTAAATCACAAGGATAGCAAATGGCATGCGATTCTTCTATGCAGTGAGAAGCTAGCTTAGAACATAATAAACAACAGATCTGTGAGGTCCAGGCTGTTTCTAATTTGCATTCAAAATAAAGTTCGTAACACTAATTTCTATGTACTACTACTTATTTCTACTTTTAATTTTATTATCTAAAATTTATATACATATTTATGTATTTTCAAAATCAATAGTATGTTTACATTTAAACAATATATGTACATATGTGACTAGCCAAGGCATGGGAGTACTTGGAAAGAAAGCTTGTGCGGTCCGTACTACATACGAGTTTTTTCAATTAAACAAATAATATATGTATAAATATGACGACCTGTAAGTACTTTTTAATTTGGGATATTTTTCCACTTGTAGGTCAATAAAACAAGAATGAATTAAATTAATAATTAATTTATTTCAGACTAGCGAGGAGGAATTTTAATGAAACATAATTAGTTTGTGTTCTGGAATAAATTGATTTTTAATTCATTCATGTTTCATTGACCTACAAATGGAAAGATATCCGGGATTAAAAAGATTATTAAAAAATGTTTCACATAATTTCTTCTGCTTGTAATAATTCTTCTATTTTGTCAACATTTTTAAATTCGATTTACATCTTTGTTTACAAGTTACTTTAACGTATGCACATACATACAATTACTTGTAATTTTAAGAATTTTTTATTTTGAAGTTTATTAATATACAGGGCTGATGAAGTAGAGAGAAGGAAATATAGAGAGTATCGTTTGTTTACTGTAAAATATATTGACCGTACACCCGAATAAACCTCTTAAACTCTATAATTCGTATAATGCCGCAAGTATAAATTTGAACCTTGTATGTCCATTGTATATTTGGGTTCTTCAATATGATTTGAAATTCGTATGAAATGCTTTAAATTCCAGATTTACCGAATCTTTCAGATTAGCCTTTAATTGAAATGTAGTGTACCTACTCTTAACCCAGTGTGTAACTAAACTAAAACTGACTAAAAGGATTATCGGTTAAAGCTTAAACTCTCACTCATTCAGCCAGTCGGAACTATTCTATACCATTTAGCTAGTCGCTGCGGCAGCCACAAAGTTCTAATCCATATCCCGTAGCGGTCGGGCAATGGTCAGCAACCACTGCGTTTATATCCTCCAATTAAGCAGATGGATAACAGATATTCACCTGGCTTGCCAAATGCATAATATAGGACGGTGGACGTGCAAGGGACCGACAGATACACGAACTAGGCGTAAGAGAGTGTTTCATCTGCTTCTCGCTTTAATTTAGTTGTGATTCATAATACCCCCATCGGTTAGCTTCTCCTGGGGTTTCGATAGGGTCACTACTAGCGACAAGGCGCTGACTTGCAATATCCATTTACGCTAATCTGTCTGTTATATATTGACTTGCAGACGTTTAATGCACGCCTAATAGTATACTTATATACATACATACACATGTATGTTTAGTTTTACCCACCGTTACTTACATCGTACTATGGGTTAAGCTGTGTTTTTTTTTTTATGTAGAAAGACTGAAGAATTGTATTGATCATATTGATCGCTAAATGTTGAAAGCTATTGTGTTTACCAAATTGGATTTTGAAATTTTAATCTAACGAAATTGTAATGAAGTTTTGGTCTGTTGGAAGTGTTATTATTTGATAAAAGAAAAAAAAGCAGCAAAATCTTAAACACAGGGGTTTAATGCATTCGTAGCGCCAAGAAACTTTTATCTTATCCATGCAAACTGATAGAAATGCCTTGGACTTTATTAATGAATACGTGCACAAACACACGCCCTTTTTGGAAACAAACTGTACAATATTGTGCGGAGTATAGTGATGTGTGAATCTATGGCATAGTACAATATCGAAAGTTTGGTAAAATTACGCCACGCATATTTGTTGGTTGTATCCTGTTATATCCGTGACTAAATGTAATTAGTAATCTTTGATCAGAAGTAGGTAAAAGTTTTCAAACAGCATCAAGGCAAGAACTAAAGCATTGGAGAAATTGTTTATATGGCAATATTAAATTCTAGTTTTAAATTTTTATTTACTACAATGTCTCTTAATTTAATATGCGATTTCCTTTTAGATCTTCTTATATTTTTTCTTAGAAAGTATTGCAATAACTGATAGAGAAACGACCTAAAATATTTTGGGCATAATTATATGAATAATACTTGAATTTTAATATCGAAAATTGTAAGTAGTAGAAGATTAAAATTTTGATTTCAAATTCAATCTGCCACCATTATTATTATTATTCACAATATTTATGCAAAGACCATTACTGTTGCTACAAATATCTGAAATAATGTTTGCTGATACCATTGGAAATTGCGGCACTGAAGATGATAAAGTATATTTTTTTCTTACTCAATTACCGGAATATGGTATTACAGTGGGATGTATGTTCGGTAGTAGCCCAAAAAGGAGACATTTTTTATGTTTGCGTAGCTGCTTTAGCATATTTAAAATAATTTCAAAGTTTTTGAACTGAATGATGATGTGTCTGACCACAATGTGTTACAAAAGAGCGGGTAATTTTCTAAATTACTGGTATGTACTTTTCATGTATTTGTTGGTGATGTTTGCCACTAAGAAAACACAAGATTCCCAATAACGGATACAAATTTATAATAGGTTTTTAAAAGCATATTATATTGTAAAAAATAATTAATAATGTAGAATTGAATTTTGTAATGTGTCCACGATAATTAAGTGTGTTTAAAACAAGTTATCTTCAATTGAAGCTTAATGTCTTTTATATAGAGCCAATGCTACACTTAAAGGTACGGATACTGATATTTATAGCGAGGTTTTTGAATTGCTAGAGCAAAGGGCGGTATAATGCTGTCATAAAGCTATTTGAACACAATTATACACACATAAAAACTACACCGCGAGGTTGCAGTATGTGCTAATTCCATTTGAATATATGACATATAAATTTAACTAACACTATCTATATTGTACCTAATAGTATCTTAGATAAAAAAGTATACCTAATGTAGCAAGTGTTCAGAATTTACATTGTAACTTAACTGTAAGTAGCAAAGAAGTACTTCTTTAATTGAAAATTGGGTATATTATTTTACCGTGTGGTATTGCATCAAATTTGGCATCGATTAATATCGGTATCCTCTACACACCTACCTCTGCTGCTTGGAATACGCGAGACATGATAGTTTGATAGTTTGTCTTTGCTTTATTAGTTATCTTCTTTTTCTTCTCGTAGGTTTTATACCCAGTTTCTCTATTTCTTGTTCCCCATTGCATTTCTTTTCGCAATATTACAGTTTCCACTTCATTCCATTATTTATCTTTCAATTCCAAAATAGATATATTAATTCTATTATTTATACTTTACTTGTTCATTTTTATTATGGCAGACCTTTTCATTACTTCACAATTTTCTTTGCCTCCATTATACGTCTTGTTACTCTTTCTCTCCTTGTTCTTCGCATGACTATACAAGTTCAATGTTTGTTTTTTAATGTTTTCGCTTGGTGGTGATTGTGTGGTAGTGTCTCGCATATATTCATTTCTGACTGCAGTCCTCGCTTTTGCTGTAATTTCTCTGACATGCAATGGTCTGGTATTCTGAAGTATACCTTAAATGTGGATTTTCCTAGTATATTACTCGATACCTTGCAGACTTACTTTTCGTATATATGCGTACACTGAAACTAGTTTCCTATTATTTGGATATCATTTACCCTTTCTGTCCCTCGCTGCTTATTTGTTATAACCCTGCTTTCCTTTTTAACATATCCAATTTATTATTTCCGCTGATATTTAAGCATCTTGACAACTATTTCGTATTTTTCGAATACCTTATTTTATTTTTCTGTAATTTCTCGTATCTGTTCTGTGTTACCACAATACATTCCTCCTCTTCTACTATTTAAATTGAAAAATGTTATAGACAAGGAGTAAGTATATATGAAGAAACTATGGACTCAACAATACGAATCTTCTATTGTGCGGTAAAGGTCTCAAAATGACGTACTGAATAGTTTTTATCTGTGACACAATACCTTAACTACTAGACCCTCATATTTTACTTCGGTAATAGAGGTGGTGAATGTATAAAACACTGTTTCTCTATAATTTCATATATGGGAAGGTTATGTTACTACGTATTCATTTGGTTAGTATATTCTGCAGTGATAAAATAGACAAAAATAGATTTTAATCCTAGGCAATTGTAGGGCATATTTAAGTACAATACATGTATAGTAATTAAATACTAAAGACTATATTCTGTATAGGTACTATTGAAACTAAACAATCGAAATTTTTTTACAAATATTTAAATTTAAATTTAGGTACTCGACAGGCAAATCAAAGTTCAGTAATTGCTCTATGTAGAACAAAGCGTAATGAATTGGCGCGATGGTTAGCAGAATTCCATCATTTAATTGAAGCATTTATGCAACGTTGCAAATTACGCGATGCAATCGTTTGTCAGGATAGTTTGTTCGGAAATATGCTACCGTTAACTTCCCTAATTTATTATTAGGATGGAATATTCAAACGGGAATTAATATGATATGAAACGTTATCTGTATAACAAGCTATTACTCTGCAATAGTTGAACTTGTACTCCGCTTCGGATAACAAATTGACGTTAACTGAACACTATCACACATTATGTGTCACAAATCTGCCCTTCAAGGTGTGTTTACTGAGGTTTGTCCACTTATTTAGATGATACCTGCTTGTGCAACTTCGATAATCTATGAAGCAAATTGGAATTACAAAATACATAATGCTTCCATTGAATAAATGATGCAGGTCAATACCACACTGCCACTATACGGCCGAAGTACACGGATGAAGAATATCTACTTGCAGTTTAAAATGGAATAAGACTGAAATCACATTTTATTGTCAATAGTAAAGAGAAAGTTTCAATGACATTAAATTTAATCATAAACTAAATATTAGCACGAGATATAGTGTGTATAGTTTCAGAATAGAGTTTGAAATTTCACGAGTATACTGGAGTGCTGCAAGGATCTATCCTTGAGCCCATTTTGATTCCTTTATTTGTTAATTTGTCTAGTTCTCAGGTGGTTATTGCATAATATGCTGTGGCGTTTATGTCAAATTGCTGATAGCATGTGCAACATTGAGATAATCGTTTTTGTTAATGCCATATTTAAAGCAACCCAGTTTTGTTCTTCTAAAAAAATGTCTGTTTTCATTTCACATCCTTAACGTAGACCAAATTCACAATTGGTAGTTAAAAATTAACTACGATACTTGATAATAATATTCAGAACCACTTACAGAAAATAGGAAAGAAAGTATAACACAAGTAACAATTGAAAGTTCCAGGAATTTCCGGTTAATCAACTATTGCTACAATTTGAGTTGAATATTGTTCTCGATGCTTGGATTACTAAGGGTGAAAATTCTTCTCTGCTACCAATACTAAACGATGAGATCAAGATACTGGATCCAGTTGTTATACTGCGGTCAGTTGTAGTTACTCTTTATATCAATAAAATTGCTTGTACTACCTTTATGCGGATTAAATTATTTCCATATTGAAGATTTGGTTTTCTGGTGTGCTGTAAGTAACAGATGTCTGTTTGTTGCAATAAAGCAAACAGTCAGAAGAACCAGAAGTGTTTTAATTTTTATGATATATGGTCCATCTGGGTAAAAATATCAAGCAATAGAATCCAAATACTCTAAATCCGCTCTATTAGATTTATTATAATATTAGACACAATTCAAATAAATGTATCCAACTTCGACGGTTGAATGCACAATCGAGTTGTAAATATCATGTATTGTGTTTAAAAGAGTCGCTCACTAAAAATTCCTTCTTACATCTATTATAAAATAGCTTACGTTGTGTGTCCACAACATTAATATCTGGTGGCTCGACTGGTCTGATGGTTACGGAGCCATCCTTATAAAATTCTTAGGTGTAAGTTAGGGAAAGAATATAAATATTCATCTAATTTTTATTTTATCTCTGCAAATAATGCCTGCCTGTTTATTACTATTATTAGTTTCACTAGAAATTTCTTAATCACTTTTATCCATATTGGCAGACATTCGCTACCTATCTAGAGAAGCTTAATCTGGCGATAATATAGTCAGTAGATTTGCTTATTTGAATTTAATATATCTACTAGTTTTTTTTTGTACTGTGTACCTACATATACTACAAGTGGTAGATATATTTTTAGTTACTAATAATCTAGCTTAATATATCAGTACTACATATATTATGTATCTACAAGTTCCTACACACATAAAAACTCACTCCTGCAAAATATATGAAAACGAGGTTTTTGTGTTGAGTATTTCGATCGTGATCGTGTGCAGATCGTATAATTCACAAGAAAAATATAATGGGAACTCGATACGACTTAGTCTTCGAACGATTTTAGTGAGTTTCCTTATTAAAATCGTTCGAAGACTAAATATACCGAGCGTACAAGAGAGATTAAACTAATTGCTCCTTGTTCTGTACTTTGTACTTTGTAGTAGCGGATAGAGCTTAGCTCTACATTATAAACATTTTCTAAAATATTATTGGTTTTTCATGCGCGTGAAACAATTATAACATTTATAGAATTTATAGCACTGTAGGCTTCATGTACAGTTTGTAGTATTTTATTCTAAACAAGTGCGACTAAGATTGTTGAGAAATTTACTAAATTGTATAGGTAGTAAAAGGTCTAAAATATCTCAAAAAATACCAAGAAATGTATTAAAATTTTCAAGAAGAGAGCTTATTATCACATCCATACCACGCTACTGAAAGGCCACAATCAACATAGTATTCGAAAATATGATTTGTCCTGGAATACATTAAATACATTCTTCTATTCTTCTGGAGTCAATTTAGAGGTCTTGAAAGGTGTAAGCAGTTTACGTGGAAAGGTCTTACATGTCCGTATATATTTTTTGTGATTATATATTTTTTTAGTTCTGGCTCCAGGTATTATACAATTTTAAAACCAGAAGAGCGAGGGGCACTAAGCTTTTGCATAGACGTAGACATTATCCACCACTCTTTAATACAACCAATCTACTGTCAATACCCTTAATATTTTAGTCCCAATTGATATCTAAGCTGCTGAAGAAGTTTAGCATATTCTTGGGGGCTATAGCTCTGTCGTCAGCAGGTTGTAAAAGCGCCTGTTGGACTTGGCAATACTTAAATCTTAGTTTTGGTATGTTAGTCCAGTGCGAGATTTATTGATCAAGCTACCATTGTGGAAGATGGGCCTCTATGTGGATTTCGGTAGGGCCACAGACTCCGCATTTTTCTTTGTAAGATCATTGGCAGCTTTGTTGCCCTGACATTCGAGCGATCTGGTACCCACATAATGGTAGCAGATAGTCTCAAATTAGCTTCAACTATTAGATAGATGCCTTTAGATACTTTAGTGCTGCTTGGTTGTCTGAGAAAATGTAATGCGTGCATCTTGGTAACGAAAAACCAAACGTTGATGTAATTTGATTATTAAAATGTAAATTTATGAAACACACATAACATATAAATTAATTTTTGATGCATTCATATTTTATTGACCTACAATTGGAAAGACACTGGGATTAAAAAACTTATAATAAAGAAAATGGATTCAGTGACAATTTACGTAAGTTGACATTCGAAATATTCGTTGATTTGTTTGATAAGTAAACAAATAAAAAGTAAATACATATGTAAATTGTTAAAACAGTGACGGGAGAAGACAATATTACAGCCGAGGACTGTTTGAGATGAGGTTGAACTGTAAATGCTGGAGAATGCTGCTGTATCAACTTAATATGGAACCATTAGTGATATAATTATTACTGATTGTAATGAAGAGTTTCTCGAAGGTTCTTCTATTGAATATATTTATTGTTTTGATTACAATCCCAACAAAATGCAAGTAATATAGAACTAATTTAGTCGGTTATCGAAAACATACTGAAATTGATTTTAACTTTGGTTTGTATGTTGTTCTTTGAAAATTTCTTCCAGGATATCAGTAATTCTATTTTTGTGAACTATATGATCTAATTTTGACCTATAAAACGAACGTAACAGAATGGATGGTTGATGTAAGTATATAGAAAAAAACATCAAATTAGGTAGCTACATATTTTTCTCTTGCTAGATAGTATTTTCCAACGTTAACACGCACATCTTTGGGTTCTATATTATTTAGCGCCCCATCGGGAATAAATGGAACGAAGGCTCCCTCTCCCTCGCCGAATAAAAAGCCGCGCTTCATTATACAGTCAAATGTTTGTATAAATGCTTAATGAAGAGTGATGATTTGATTTGTTCTCGCTTAATGTGGATTTAGACGGTGTAAAATGCGGGTGTGATACGATCATGCGATCCGTTTTCACACTGTGAGCAGTCAAATTAAGTTCTAAAAATGTGGTAGAAATGCTGTGCAATAGTATACGTAAATTGTAACTGAATGTAAAAGGAACACGCACTTTTCAAATTTTCCCTACCTCCCATGTTTTAGTTAAAATTTTCAGTTTTCGACCGCCTATCACGGGTAACTAAGCCGTTATAATAGGGAAGGGTGCGAACTGGGAAAAGAATAATATTTTATGACATAATGCGTGGTGATGATCAGGGTTAGTACCACGGTAAAGATAATCGAAAGTCGTAAAGTGTAATCTCAGATAGAAGTGTATACGTTTCCCGTTATATGAAAAAAGTAAGAATTTTTGTAGGGAGACGTTGGAGTTGAATAACTGTTTTAAATTTATTGTGATCTGAACTTGTTATGCGTTGTAATGAAGGTTCTGTAAAATGCTTTAGTACTTGTTATGTCTGAATGCGAATATTTACAATGCAAGAGGAAGATTTTACTGATTTTAGATTTGCCTCCTATATTTCTTAACTGGCTTTATACAGACATTTGGACTATTCTTACAGATATTGATTTGTACTAGTATTGCAAAATGAGCAAATATGTAGCTTCAAACTATATATATTGGCATGATACATAAAACATTAAGATTCTCATATTTTGAAATATTAAATTATGAAAGAATTGTTTCGGAAGAGAAACAATGACCCAAATTGAACAGCATAATTGAAACTGTGTCTTTGTTACTCACACAGAATATACATATGTATATGCATGCATTATCTCCACTACTATATCCCTTATCAACTCCATTGTCATAAGAACACCCGAATGAAATTTTACCAATTTCAGCATTTTTAATTGTCTAGATTTTACAAGAAAAATGATTCAGTGATGGTTATTGGTTTCATTATTATAACTTAATCGCGCACTTATATTAACATTTAGTTTTGACGCGCTACCTTTTCACAAACTGTCAAAGTACAGGAGCGTATCTACGTTATATAAATTCCTACTGTTTTACACTTAAGATGTTATAACGTATTCTAATATTATCTCTAACAATTAAAATGAGAACATTATGCTTTTGTTTATAAACTAAAAACAATTTTTTAAACGGAACAATTCAACAACGGCTTGATAAGTTGAGCAATTCCTTTTATTGGAAAAATTACCTCTGCACTTCAACACAGTAACATGTAGAAGAAGAAGTCTTACAATACTGTCGCCAAAATGTTATTATAGATGTGCTATACATATCTGAGTTTCGCCGCATTCTTAATTGATATTCTGTAGCTATTCATGTTTACGACAGGCAATACAGATAGAAATAGAGTTGGCATATTGATGCCACATACATAACCGGAGATGTTTCTAGCGCTATCGGTTTGCGATCGGTAGCTAGCCGTGTGAACGAAAGAAACCTTAAATTAAAAATTAGTATGCAGTCGTGTCATGTATAAATATGCCACAGTCTGTGAGCATGCTTAACCATCCGATGTACATAGGTGTGTTTCTTTATAATTTAAATTAAATATTGCTTGGTTGCTTAGAAACTGGGGACAACTCGTATACGTAAGTTTTACGTCATTTAGTTACTCAAGAAGTATTTGATGCAGAGAGTGCATTGATGACACCATTTTTGTTCGGCTAAAATATTCAGCAATTGAAGTTTGCTTTTTTTGTTTGTACAAGTCTTCAAAATCTATTTCTATGTAGAATACTTGATATTCAATATACTTTCAAATCATTGTGCGTCAAATGAAAGGATTTTAACTATTATCAGTTTCAATCGCATAAGGAGTTTATTGGTTCTGTGTCATTAGTTCAATTTGAAACTTCAATTTATTAGTTTACGCCTTGTACTTTATTATCTGCATCAATAAACTCATTGTGTTCAAGTTGTTTGGTCTCTATAGATTTAGCTACCTCATTATAGCAACACTATCACTTTGTGCTAAAGTGTGCCTTAAAATAACCGATAGCTAACATATTTTAAAATTTTTGGCCCAGCAATTGACACAGAGCTGTCGTATTTGGTGTTCTTGAACATGGCTTTATTGATATTTTAAAGTGTTCTTTGACTATTTTTCCACCGGCATACGTTTTACTTTTTAAGGCGAATGTTTTTCCCGTTATATGCTCACTGACTTCTCCTTATGATAACAGTCAAAGCGTAATATGGTGAGTGCGAAATTTTTAAGCCATTGAGACGAAACACGGAAATCTTTTCGAAAATTTTTGCAAGGAATATTTTTAGCGCAGATTCCAAAAAGACATTATGAGAAGTAATATGACTTAACAATTGTAGCAGCCTGCTCCTGATTTTTTCATTTACCTAACTGTATTATATACTTCTTGAGTGTATTCGTTCTCTATTTTTCTTTACTATTACTGCAAAGAATATCTAGCAGCTGATTGTTTTGTAGAATAGCATTATACACAATTATAATACACAAGTGCCTTATAGATGTATGTCCTAGGTTAATGGATTCCTAACTGCGAGGATTTGTTGAGCGAAAAATCGTGTCGAAGTTAAGGTGTTGTTAAAACACAAAGGGGTAGTAGGTATATATACATTTTGCCTGCTTCTTGCATTTGCAGGGGCTGAGTCAGCTCAGATGTGGGCGAAGTTTATATAAGGGCGATAGCAAAGAGGAGAGGGACCACCGATCATACATCAACCGCGCCCCATTAGGGATTAATGATGCCAACATCACCGAAATTAACTCCCCACAGGCTTACCGCCGCGGCAATAACGTTAACATATTAACCATTTGTTAGAACGGCAATATTGTTTGCCTTGGCGCGTCCGACCGTCCGACCAGCTGAACCTGGGTCGCATATACATACCTTCCGTCCGAGATCGCGTCGACTATGTAATCGAAAAGACGCCGTAGCTCCTAACGCTTTCATTATGCCGGCGGACGGTAGTCGTGGATCGTAAAAATAAACTTATTTATTATCTTGCTAGTACGGCTACCGACAATGTGTAATAAAATGCCGGGAACAAGGGTGACTGCCGTAGAAATAATACAACCCTGCGACTTTTAAAAATGTCAACATGCTTTTTGCGTGAATTGTTTTAGCAATGGAAATTTTTGAAGAAGTTATTCATTTCGAATAAACAATCCTGAAATCAGTTAGCGCATTGATAGTTACATGTACTTTTATCGAAAGTGAAATAAAATAACTACATTGAAGATATTTTTTAGATATTTCAACCGTCGATGTCATGCTCCTAAAGCTATTCTTCTAGAAATATGTGTTAGGTTTTTGCCTATCTAAACCCGGAGCATTGTCTAGAAATATGTGTTAGGTTTTTGCCTA